>ML778476.1:1491949-1503490 GCA_009831015.1 Picea engelmannii | reverse complement strand
CCCCCCCCACTACCTCTCTAGCTACCTTACAGTGACCCTAATATCCCTAGAGCTCCTTGAAACTTCAAAGTAGAAAAACCTGCAAAATAAGTCTCCAAATGACTTTGAAAAATATGCCAATGGATTTAGAACATCCAAAAACCCCTAGTTGGGATTTTTTAGCACCTCATTTGACCAAAAAATGAAGAAGTTAGGCCTCCTGCCATTTTCTTCCTTCAAGCTTGCTATCTCTGGTTCACCAATTCGCACCTCTTGTGTCAGTAACCTGGCTTTTGGGAATTTCCCGTGCCTAAGCCCAGCACACGTGCACATGCCCACAAAATGTGCCAAATTTTCGCATCGTTAGCGAACTAAGCCCCCAAATCCCGGAGGTGTTGGGTGCATGGGGGCCATGTGGCCAAGTCCTAGTGCATAAAAAGGGTTTTGTTAGCAAAGTGGAGCGCATGCTTGACAAGTGTCCAGGTGAATGTAGTTGTGCCACGTATCGGGCACGTGGTTGTGGTCGTTTAAAAACAATGGTTGGGAATGAGTGTTAAAATCGGGGGCTGGGGCTAAGCCCCAGCCTGGACCCCGCGCAAAATAAACAAAGCGCAAATTTAAATATAAACGAACGCATTATATGGTAAGAACCAAATGTATGGTGCACCGAGTGGCGGCCTTTTCCAAGACTTTGCCATAGTGCGTGGAGGTCTCGAGTTCAATCCCCACAGACTCCATAAAATTTTTAACATACTAAACCCAGGGTGCCATGTGGCAGCCCACATCTGGGCCACGTGGCACCACTCTATTGACCAATAAATGCCATTTGTCTTAATTTAATTCACCCACATGTCATCCAATCAATGGTTTCCAACTCAGCACTAACACATCATCATTTTCCACGTCAGCATATGACACATCATCACTACCATGTGTGAGGTACGTCCCTACCACTTCATCACCTGTACGGATTGTACAGTCAACACTTTTTTTACCTGTTTGGAAAATCAAACAGAACATGATATCTCACTCATCCGATGTCCGTTTGACCACGTTCGAAGTGCATTGGGTTCGTGATGACGAGGCCTACGCACCCATTCATTTTGAAGCGATTCTGAACACTGTCATTTTTGGGCTAAATTTTGATCTCTGGTTGAGATTTTGATCAATACTGTTATTGCAATACTGTGGTAGATATGATAGATGTGTGGAATATATCTAAGCTAATAAGTGATATATGCAGGCTATATTTTTCTAGTGTTGGATCCACTTGATAGTTCCCTTGGTTATAGACATCTTTGTCCTACAACCCCCCCATAGCTACTTTAGGTGAGACTACATCTGCTTCACAGGTGTAGCTGAAAGGGCCAGTAGTTAGGGATTGTTAGTGCACTCTTAGAGATGAATCCTGGGTTTTCCCCTATGCCAACAAATGGTTATGTTGCTGGGACTAGAATATTCTTTAGGGAATGTCAAGGTGGTTTCCATCAAAGACAACAATTCAAAAGTGGATAGAGGATCAAGAGAAGGACTTCGCTGAAGCCTAGAACAAGAACCCTAATATTAGTATAGAGGATTAGTTGGAGAGATATATCTTTACTGATATACACGAGATTTTCTTTGGAGGAATCCATCAGGAGCTATATGAGTGGTTATCTAGGTTAACAGATACCTAGTTCGAGATAAGATCTAGACCTCGTATAGTTTGGACATTGACTCTAATCAAGAAGGTCAAGAGAGTTGATAATTGTTGTCACAGGGGTAGACCCAGGGTTCAATGCTCAAGAGCATACCAACAAAGCCCTAACTACCAACCCTTTCAGCAACACCTGTGAAGTAGATGAAGTCTCACTCGAGGTAGAGGCATGGGTGGTTGCAGGAATCAAGTGTTTGTAACCTTAGCTGGGACAAAAATCTATGATTATATTGCTTACAGAGTACTTAGCATAAACCCTTCGTCAATATTAAACCCATTATTATACTTCGTAGATAGCACAGAGAATCGCAACATTCACTTAGATCTAAGGTATTTCAGCACTTAGCAACAGTAAAACAGATTAGATTTGGTAGATCAACACTAAGCATCTTCATACATGTCAGATATAACATTCACACACCTCTAAGAAGCACAAAGCATAAGTAAATATATTTAAATATATCAAAGCATTTAGCAAAATAAGGGATAAACACATCAAGTCGAAGCACAAATCATAACACACAGATTTACGTGGTTCACCCCCACCCTGGGGCTATGTCCACCAACTCTTCTTCTTTATTAGTGTCTTCAATCGGTTACAGCACATGGCCACCAAAAACCTTCTTCGCATAGGACAGACTATCTGCACAGCTCACTAGATCCTTCTTCCTTGTGCTACAGCACAAAGCCTTCCACAACTCCTTACAATGACTTGCACTTAGCTCTGCAAGCCTCTTACAGTGATGCACATAGCACTTACAAAATCTATTAGCACTTAGCTTACATCAAATACATCTCTATCTCTTCCAATAGATGCCTAGATATCTATTTATACATTATAAAAGTGGGCCTAAGCATGGGTAAACCCATGGGCCAACATCCCTTTCCCATTACATATTCCCAAAATACCAAAAGGGACCCAAAAGTGGGCCTAGATTCCGCAATCTCCGCTTCATCTCACGCTCCATCTTCGAAAGGCTGTCGAAGTCCCAAAAATGGTCAAACATGACCAAGTATCTCCCAAAACTTGGTCAAGGGCCAACAATAACATCATGTCAAGAGAAGTAGATCACTGGTTTGATAGCACCATTGGAGGGTACATCACCGAGTTTGTTGTTGACAGAGTAGAGTCATACAACCAAGACGAGAGATATTTCCTCAAGGGACCCAGAGGAAATTTTTTATATTTTTTGAAGTTGAAAATAAAGATGCTATTGCATGAGAAGAACATCTTGAAGATATAGTAGATTGGTTGGATTTGAAAAAGATAATGTTCAAAAATTTGGATAGCGCCAACGACACAGAGGCTGGACATACGCACAGTGGAAGAGCGTTAAGAGAAGTTCATATTGCAAACCTATTTAAGTAGAACTACGAGGATGAGGGTTTCTATAGTGGAGAAGAGGAAGATCTGACAGACGAAGAGCATTCAGAACCCTCTAGGGAAGAGGAAAGAAAAGCTGAAGAACCTCGCCGAGACGAGCCATAAACTTTAGGAGCTATGCAGACTATTGAAGTAAGTACTATTATCCCTTCAATTGATTCAACAACACTAAGAAATAAAAATAGTCAAAGCCACCAGAGCGTTTAGAGCACTATTACTAACAGTTCAACATATACTCATACAGGAAACCTAGGAAACCTAGGAAGATCTATCGCAGATGAGATGAGGTTCCCTATCTTTAGGGGAGATGGGTCTAAAGACCCTGATCAACACGGGTTCCTATGTGAAGCTATATAGAATATTAAAAATGTCATTGATGAAGCTGTTAAAATAACACAGTTTAGTACTACCCTTCGAGATCACGCACTAATATAGTACATGAAGCTTGTCCAAGGACTTGCACAACCTAAGCCGCTGAATCAGATCAAGAATGCATTGGTTGAAGAATTCAAGAAACTCAAATTGAAGTCACAATGTATCACAGAGATGAAAGAGATCAAGCAAAAGGTAGTCGAACCCGTGTGGGAATTTGATCACAGATTTAAGACCTTAACAGGTCGATTGACTTTTCAGATCCCAGATGAGTAGAACAAAGAGTGGTTCATTACTGCCCTTTTACCACACATCAAAGTTCCTCTGATGCAATAGAAGATTGCTTCGTAGGATGAGGTGCTGGAGATCTCCATGAAGATAGAATCATCCCCTATGGGAGAATCCATCTCAGGTATGAGTCGGATCTTGAGTCAACTACCTAGTTTGTCTTTGCAGGTTGAAGATATGGAAAAAGACAAGGGAAAATATAAAAGAGAAGACATCTGGTGTGTCAGATGAAAATCAGAAGGCCATGACAAGGAGCACTGCCCCTTATTTCACAAATACTTGGCCTCTGGAGCTCCGAGCCCTTTGAAGCAAGTCACCTTACCCTAGTGCGAGGTATGTCGATATAGACACCGTCCTGGTCAGTGTTATTACATGGAAAAATATGGTCAAACACCCAAAAATTTGTATTTCAAATTCTTTAAGTCCATGGGGCATGATGCTAGAGATTGTAGGGCTTATGACCTCATGCATGAAAGGTCAAGAGACATATACAAAATTCAAGGTGAAGTACAACAAGAAGGAAACACTATGCTGTACAACTCCCCCGGGAGAGGAAAATTCAATCATCGTGGTGCATTCAAAGGACAAGGATGAGGAGGAGGTATGGGTTGAGGCTGAGGACAAATAATATATTATAACTACACACAACCAGGACACCTAGCAAGAGACTGTCAAAGCCCTTGTACCACTTGCAGCTATTTCAACTCCTTTGAACATGTTATGGAGGAATGCCCATCATTGTTGGCTAAGATTCAGTAAAGACGAGGACCTTAGAAGAACCCACAAGTGCAACTGATATATGCTGAACCTCGCGGAGAAGACCCCAGAGTTTCTTTTATTACTAGAGGAGTCATTATTACAGGAGAAGACAGACTGACCCAAGGAAAGACTACATAAGACTCAGGAATCAGGAAAGCTACAGAGAAGATCCACACTTTTGATGCAAAGTAAGAAAGACATATATTTGAGGAGGAAAGAAAAGAGTTCAAAGTAGACCAAGGCTTTTCATCAAAGACACAACCAAAAGTAAGAGACTATGGAATGCCTCTAGAATTCGATCAGTCTGCTTCACCAAAAGAAAGAAAAGAGGTAAGAAAGCTCATGGAATTTTTATATACTTGCATTAATTTAATTTAGGATGAGAGTGTTGTACAAGAACTACAAAATTTAATCAGACAGTATGAGCTAGGAAAGATAGACCCCTTACTGAATAGGGAAGTACACCAAATCACTAAAAAGATAAGGACAAATAAGGAATTACGCTTGAATGCTCCAATAGGAGAATATGATATAGACTATGTGGTCCTTGACTTAGGGTTAGAGGTCAATGTCATGATGAAGCAAACTTGGGCACTGATGGGAAAACCAAAGTTGATCTATTCCCCTATCAGGCTTAGGATGGCTAATCAACAAGCTGTCAGCCCCTTTGGACGATCGTAACATGTCCCTGTGGACATCAACGGAGTGAGAACGTTTGCAGATTTTGAGGTAATTGAGATAGTTGATAATAACTGTCCTTACCCTACGCTATTAGGAATTGATTGGGCTTTCAATAATTCCACTGTGGTTTGTTTAAGGAAAAGATGTATGAATTTTGAAAGAGATGGCCTTAGGGTCATTGCACCCTTAGATCTAGATGAAGGTCAATGATAAACATAGCCCATCAGAGAAGAAGACAACTCATATGAGATGGAAAACATATACAAATTAATAGCCATACAACATGATTACATTAATTCTATTGCCGATGGAAACCTAAGCTAGTGATGTGATAACGCATGTTCATCAGACTCAGAATAAGCACTGGAGAACTGGCAGAATAAAATGTATGAAGTATCTACCAAAAGATGTGCTCGATTAACCAGAGAAGTTCGCTGGATCGACACAACAGTAAGTAACTTACCCACCTTTGATGGTCTGAATCCTTTAGAAACCTTCTTGTCAGACTTGGAAGAAAGTGTACCAATGCAACAAATACTGTTGGCAATGGATGAGGGCCCGAAAGACATACCAACAAGATGGTGGGGGGCACACAAAAACAACATTGCCGACTGGGTACAATGTCGTACCTTGATGATAGTGCGATTCTTAGCACAAGTAGAAGGCTGTGAAGTTTGGTACACAGATCAAAGTTTCCCAAAGGACCATGTGAAAAGTTGTGAAGAATCCTGGAGCAGCATTCCTCAAGAGCAGTGGGTGCACAAGTTCATCAACACACTAGACACAACCCCTATCAACTGGTACCTTCAAGCGGAACTACGCCTCATCACTGTAGATTGGGAAGGTATGACTCAGAATTTTGTAACCACCTTCTTATTCGAAAGTCAATATCCTTCAGTAGACCAAGAATTATAGATTGTCAGACATAAAGTATTTGAAGAGGCCTCTATCCTCCCTGTAGAGGATGAAGAGGACGAATGGACTGCACCTCTCTAGAAACTGCAAGGCTGTTACAACATCAATACTGATGAAGACGATGATCATAGGAAGTTGAAAATGATCGAAATAGAAGGCCAAAGAGATGTGGAAGGACCAGGAGTTGAGCTACCATTCATTGGACAACCAATCAATATTAGGAAAGACAATATTGGAATGGATCAGACACCGAAGCTTCCAAATATTGGAGATTATTGGAATGCTTCCACTATTGAGAAGATTACAAAATCACTCCATGAATATCAGGACTTGTTTCCAACCAAGTTCACTGATAGGAAGGGCATTAAAGGGCCTATGGGAGAGATGAGGATCCCTTTGAAATCATATGAAAGACCACTCAAACAGAGACCCTACAAATTGAACCCTAAATATAAGGAGAAAATGAAGATTGAGCTCGACAGAATGCTGGAAACTGGGATTATAGAACCTATGGAAGAATCACAATGGATTAGCCCTATGGTGGTGCAAGACAAGAAGACAAGAGAGATAAGGATCTGTGTAGATATTAGGAAGTTGAATGATTCCTGTTTGCATGAAACCTTCCCTACACCATTCACCGACGAAGTGTTAGATAATGTGGGAGGCCAGGAAGTATATTCTTTTACAGATGGATTCTTGAGATACCATCAGATCGAGATTGCCAAGGAAGACCTCCATAAGACCACATTTGCAACAGAATGGGGGTCCTATCAGTATACAGTGATTCCATTTGGATTGAAGAATGCCCCAACCATCTTTTCCAGGGTGGTGGTCGAAGCATTCAAGGAGTTTCTGCATAAATTTCTAGAAGCATATTTTGATGATTGGACTGTTTTTAGTTTATTGAAAAATCATAGTGAATGTTTAAGGCTAATGTTGGACAAATGAAGGCAGTGTCAAATTTCCTTGAATCTGAATAAATGCATCTTCTTCTCACCATTTGGAGTGTTTTTAGGACATATTGTATGCAAGCAGGGATTGCTCGTCGATCCATATAAAATTGCCATTATAGTTGATATACCCCCTCCTACTTTAGTCAAACAAATGTGCACTGCACTGGGACATACTGGATACCACAGGAAGTTCATTAAAGGATATGCCTAGATTACAACACCCATGGAAAATATTTTGAAGAAAGACTGTCAGTTTAGTTGGACATAAGAGTGCCAACAGAGCTTCGACACACTGAAACATAAAATGGTTACTGCTTCTATTCTGGTCTTCCCAGATAGAAGAAAGGAGTTTCATGTGCATATTGATGCGTCTTCTATTGCCTTAAGAGTAGTGTTAGAATAACCTGGGAAGGAGATATTGACCATACATTAGCCTTTGCCATCAGGAAGCTATCAACTGTTGAGATCAATTACACCACTACCGAGTGAGAGGGGTTAGCCATGGTGTATGTGCTGCAGAAATTTCTCCACTACTTGTTGGGAGGACACTTTAAAATGTTTACTGATCACTCTGTGCTAAAATACCTAGTCAACAAACCAGTGTTGGGGGGTAGAATATGCAGATGGATTCTACTATTTCAGGAATATGACTTTGAGATCATAGTAAATCTAGGAAGAATGAACAAAGTTCCTGACCACTTGTTGAGGTTGGAACATGGAGAAGAGCCCACTAGTTTAGAGGATACACTGCCAGACACACAGTTGCTGGCCATTAGAAAGATTGATGACCACTTCGTAGAAATAGTCCAGTTCCTATCAATAGGAATGACACCTAGTGAGTATACAATTCCCCAGAAGAAACAACTAGTAGTGCGCACTGTAGACTTTTCACTTATATCTGGACAACTCTACAAGATGGGACCTGATTAGATATTGAGAAGATGTGTTATGGAGGAAGAATGACCGATGATCCTCATAGAAGCTCATGAAGGCATCACAGGAGGACACTACGCCGGGAAAGAAACCACGCAGAAGGTTCTTAGAGTTGGCCTTTGGTGGCCAACCTTACATAGAGATGATAAAGACTATTACAGAGCCTGCGATGTATGCCAAAGAGTTGGGAAACCATCTAGAAGAGATGAAATTCCACTAGCATCTCAGGTTACCCTACAAGCATTTGAGAAATTGGCCATTGACTTCGTGGGACCTATAAACCCACTAGGAAAGTGCATAGGATCAAGGTACATAATTACAACAACATAGTACTTGACCAGATGGGTTGAAGAAGGAGAAATTAAAGACTGTAGTGCAACTACAGCTATTTGCTTTATATTTGATGAAATCATAACCAAGTTTGGATGCCCAAAGATCCTTATGAGTGATCAAGGCACACATTTCATAAATAATACTGTTGAAGCCTTGACTGAGGAATTTGCAGTCTGCCATCAGAAGAGCACACCTTACCATCCACAAGGAAATGGAACAGTAGAAGCATTTAACAAGATCTTGGAGACAACACTGACGAAGATTTGTAGTGTGAACATGGATGACTAGGATTTAAGAGTACCAACAGTACTATGGGCCTATAGAACCAGTTGCAAGAAGATAATAATGCAAACCCCTTTTAAGTTGGTATATGGTATCGAAGCCGGTGTCCCAATGGAATATTTGCTAACAAGCCTAAGAATTGCTACCTTTACAGATATGGATGACACTGGCACTGCTCAAGAGAGGCTCGCGTAGTTGGTCAAACTCGAAGAAGATAGATTTGTTCCAGGATTTCATTAGCAGGTATAGAAAGAAAGAGAGAAGGCCTACCATGACAGACACATCAACAAGAAGGCATTTAAATAAGGTGATCTAGTATTGGTATATGATAGTAAGTTCATAAAAGATTCAGGGAAGTTCAAAATGCATTGGCTCAGGCCATATGAGATCGCCTATGTTACAGAAGGAGGAGTTGCGTAGTTGAAGGCTTTGAAGGGAGAATGGAAGGAAGGATTAGTGAATGGGAGCTGATTGAAATTGTACTATGACAACTATATGCCTCAAAACTCTAAGTAAAAGCATAAGGAAAAGGGTCTAGGTACTAGGTGCAATTGAAACTAGGTACCAGACACAGAAAAGACAGTCTGGACATGGAAGGAGAGGAGGCAAAGAGCAGAAAGAAAAGGCTACACTACGCAGTTTGAATTCAAAGTAAAACATAAAGGTAAGATTTGAAGTGCCTCAGATTGAGTCATAGGTGAGTGCTGGGGGCCTGTTGGCCCTTGGTTATGGAAATAAGAAAATCTCAAGGAAGAAAAGGCAAAATGTGAATTGTGCGGAAGACACAGTGACTATTACTGGGTCGAAGTGATCAAAGAGTAGAAAAGACAGAGCAAAGTAAGATAAAGAAATCCATTGGATGAGGAGATCGAGGATGACAGATCAACAAGGAAGAAGGATCATGGAAAACTCAGTAAGAGTTAAAATCCATCATTGGATTCTTTGGAGCACCATGCGAGAAGGAAGGAAAGATAGGCTAGCAAATCCTTGGAAACACGGGTCAAGTTGACCTAGGGTTTTGACACCTAGGTTTCAACCTAAGGATGTTGTTGAGTGATTGCAATGTATAAATAGAGGTCAAGAGGACCTAGGATGGGTTGTTGTAGTTGTTGTTGTTACTATTGTTGGTGTTTTGATTTTTGTTGTGTGATCGAGTAAGGACTATTGTGTGAGAGAGAGAAGTGCTGAGTACGAGAGCCTTTTTCAGCTGGGTGTGAAGATCAACCTTGCAGCTGGGTGTGCAGGGAGGGGAAAGATAGAGATAGGAATACATAAGATATTCTAGCTAAGAGCGTAGACAACAACTGTATGCTTCATCTTAATATATTATAAAGCACAGTTCTATGGATGTAGCCCTAGAGAGAGGGTGAACCACGTATATCTTGTCTTGTGTGTGTGATTGATGCTGTGTTATTTTTCCTTGATATACTATTATTTCATTAATGTGGTAGATTTGATAGATGTGTGGAATAGATCTAAGCTGATAAGTGATATATGCAGACTATATTGTTCTAGTGTTGGATCCACTTGATAGTTCCCTTGGTTGTAGACATCTCTGTTCTGCAACCCCCCAAAGCTGGTTCGGGTGAGACTTCATCTGCTTTGCAGGTGTAGCCGAAAGGGCCAGTAGTTAGGGCTTGTTGGTGCGCTCTTAGAGCTGAACCCTGGGTCTACGATGGCTGAAATACATTATAAATAACCCAGGAGTGGAGTGGTAGAGAACCATCTAGACAAACTCAATTGCTCATTACATTCTGTACTGACTTTACATACATGGTTTCCAAGAATACAATGCAGATCCATGTCGAAAATATACAAAATAAGTGTATGTGGCCATGAATAGGAAAATACAAATGTGTTTACATGCCAAAAGTTGTCATAGTCACGAACAAGGCCCAGTGAAACCAGTCTCAAAACCAATCTAAAGATATCTGTATATCATGGAGTATAATCTTGATCTCCTATGATCACTGAAGTCATATAGGTATTGGTCCAATGAAAAGGAGGCAACAACTCAGGAAAGTTGTGGCCATATAGTGATGTCTTCAAGTCTTCTACACTATTTGCCAAGGGTGTAAGTCTACATCATGTGAATAAAGCAGTTGAGGTCGAACATAATGAGACATCGTTTGATTACCAGTCATTGAGGTATACCATTAACAAACGCGATGTTGGGTATTTGTTATATTATTTTCATGTGTGTGTGTGGGCGCGTTAGATATGACAACTGCGGACTTTGATATTTTTAGCAGTTTTGTAAATTAATTCCAGATTAAGGGATTAGGGTTTTGGTATCTACAGAATACCTAAAAACATTATATATATATATATATTGTATGGTGAATGGTGAAATTCGATATAATGAATATAAGAAAGGTTTTCCCGGTTGAGGGTTTCCAATATAAATCTCTGTGTACTATGTGAATGAGCCATTGATTAAATTCTATTTTGCTTAAGAATCTATATGCATTGCTTTACTTCACAGGTTTAAAATTTACACGCGAGACAACCTACAAATAATGAAAGTAGGTATCAAGGCACCGAGTACATTCCTACAAGTGTGAATAAAGGAGTTGGTGTCAAACGCTTGAGGAATCCATTGATCAAAAGAAATTGATGTATTCCCATCTGTCAATGGAAAGAGAGCCTGCCACTAATGACTACAAGCCTCAAGGTACTCATAAAACTCTAGGTCCCGTATCCAGAAGAAATGAGCTGAAGTCGATGGAAAGAGACCCGCTGAAAGGAGAGAATTAAGGCATCTCTCTGTTAGGACCACATATTGTACCCTTTTTTCCCATACTTTTTGCCATTGTTATACCCTTCATCACTAGTGTTTAGACTCATAATATCACTACACCTGATCATTCCAAGATATATAAGGTCCTTTCTCATTATTATATGCTTAATCTGTTTTGCATAATACTTTACATTACTTTTTGACCTAACCATTGATTAGAAGTGCA
>ML778476.1:1480780-1491849 GCA_009831015.1 Picea engelmannii | reverse complement strand
TTTACTACAACACTAAGTGCTTTTGGAATTGAGCATATATAGTGCGCAGCTATCTTTGAAACAAAAGACTTCCCTGGGTTGATAATTTATGTTTCACTTGGTTGTTTGAAATTAATTAAGCAATTATAGTGACCAACACTCTCATTAGTCAGCATGAGGAACAAAGAAGGAGCTTCATAATTTGGTGGAGATCGGACAAAGAACATTTTTACAAACCAATGACCCTGTGCATCTTTCGCATGTACCAAATGGAAGTAGTACATGAAAAATACCCTCTAAATAACAACCAATGATGAAAACTAACAAAGGCAAGGAAACCACCAATAAGGCTAATGGCATCCAAGACACTGCACTAATCCCAAAGTGTGAATAGATGTATTTCCGTCGAACACAAGGGAAACCACCCAGTCAATGACCAATGATGAAATGTCGATTGTTGGGTTCAAGGTGACCTACCCATGATGAAATCAGGGCCAAGGTGCATGATAAGACCATAATATCATGTGATTCTGAGACAAACTGAGGGTATGGTTGACATGCAAAGTCATGATTTTTGAGGATTGGCCGACATAGGTTGATATAATTCCTTTGAACAAGAGAATGAGACATATGATAGACTCTGGCAGCATAGACCCAATGATATAACTATCAGATGCAGGAGGCATCAATAATGTTCTCTATGGGGATTGGAAGAGTAACCAGTCGGTAGAGAAAGCTCTGTAATAGGATCAACTTCCTAAGGCCTTGCTAAACCCAAAATTATGATGATGCAAGGACTCAATAAATTTATGATCTGTTCAAAGGTGACACGACTACTGTCAAATATAATATAGTACTCCCTTCCCTCCCATATATATTTTTTTTTTCATAGCAAATGAATGCTATGATATAGAGGAGGAAACGAGTGTCACAAGTAAGAAAAGCTAGTTCCAACAGTGGAATGTACCTATGCTCAATGCAAGGAAATGAATGTGGGATATGGACACTCGTGTTGATGTTTCCTCCAGGGTATAGGGTGTCAAATTGAGAAGGATATAAACATGGCTCTGCTTGGTTGAGGATGTAAAGACTGCTTAGGAAATGGTTTTATAATGCAAAGCGAGAACCGACTAAAGGCTCAATACTTCAAGCGAGGGAATGAAATGAAATCGCAACTTAACGCCAAAAAATGTCCTTTTTTATGTCTATTAGTCTACTTGGTGTGAAAAAGGGGTAAACTAGTGCCAAATAGATGTCTTTTCAAATCCAATTTACGAGTGTGAAAAATACAAGTTCACTCGACGATGTTTACTATTTTTGGTAATGAGTCAGAAAAGAGCCTAACTAAGACTCATGACCTTTCAAATTCCAATTTAATGAGTGTGAAAGGGACAAATCACTCAACAATATTTTTGGTTTTTTAGACAAGTTGGAAAAGAGATTAACTAAGACTCGTGACCTTTCAAATCCAATTTAACGAGTGTGAAAGGGACAAATCACTCAATAATCTTTTCGGTTTTTTAGACAAGTTGGAAAAGAGCTTAACTAAGACTCGTTTTTCTATTTTAATCAACATGTAAAGGGGGACGCCAAGGCTCCCCTCTAGGAATTCTGCAAAAAGTCAGTATCTTATGGATAACTGACAAAAGCTTGGGAAAACCCAAAGCTCTCCAAGTCGAGGAGGAGAAAGTGCTAACAGAGTATACAGTCTCCGTGATGGTTCGAATAATTTTTATTACTAGAAAATACATAGGTTGGGGTATGGGATACCCCATCAGGTTGTCCCAATCGAAGGGAACCTCATCAGGACTTGGAGGAAGAGAACTCGGGGAAAGAATAAATCTCTCTCGTTTAGAAGGGGAAGGGCCTAGAATGTTGATGAAATGACTGAAAGGTGCATCACTCTCTTCAAGGAGAGTGGGACTGACTGGAGATTGCACTGGTATGGCCCCTTATTCAATTATAGGTTGAAGAGGATGCACAGTAATAGGGACAAGAGGCGCTTCATCCTCCAAAAAGGGGGTGAGGTTGGGAGGGGGTCATGGAGGTGAAACCACCTAGACGATCAAAGGAGAGATGGTTTGAGGAGAAACCAAGGATGCATTAGAATCTAAAGGGATCTTGGGTGATCCCCACGCTTCTGGTATCTCGGAAGTATCCAGACACAAGGGAGTAAGGTGTCTTCCTTCACAAGTTTTGCAAAGGAATTTAGGCTTACGTCTGAGACGTCTAGACTTCTTGATGCTCTCAGCATCGTCCACAACGGTTGGTGACACACTCTCAACATGACTGGTAGGCGTAAG
The DNA here is from genome assembly GCA_009831015.1 of Picea engelmannii. NCBI lineage: Eukaryota > Viridiplantae > Streptophyta > Pinopsida > Pinales > Pinaceae > Picea > Picea engelmannii. The sequence continues at coordinate 1,489,567 of ML778476.1, read as the reverse complement.
AGAGTCTTATCCTATATGATGAATAGAGGTTGGAAAACATGACGCGGCTGTGATTCAGAGTGAAATGGATGGTGCCCTCAACATAATTGGAAGAGGTTGGGTGCGAGCTGTCGACATAATTTGTAGAAAATGTCGACCCATCTCCGACATGACTGACATAGATCAGTGATGGAGCACCAGTGTGACTGAAAGTGACCGGGCTAGTGATATATTGCGGAATTTGACTCCAAGGTCTGGGGAAAGATTGGTTTTGAAATATTGCAGGCCAAAAAGGATCATGGTGTACCCCTTGTCCCTACCCAGAAAAGTGGTGGTTTACGCCAAAATGGTCCAAAGAGGTTTGGAAGGGCATCGTCACTTAGGTCTGTGAAGAGACTGAGATAGGATAAGAATTATTCAAGTGAGGATATATGTTTCCCCCTTGTGAAGGGGTCCCATAAAGATGGTAGCCCTAACCGTAAAATTGATTCTCCCCATATGAAATACTTGGGGGTACTTGAGGACCTGTCATGGAAAAAGTGTTCAAAGGAACTGACATGGCAGACAAAAGGTACATGGGTGGGGTGTAATAAGTGGAATAAGCACCCATCTGAGCACTGGATTCTGAAAGAGCATAGCTAGTATTAGATCCATAAGGGGGAAGGTTCCAACCTCCCATGGGGACATGACTCATATCAAATGACGTGGTAGGCATTGGAGCCATGGTGCTCATGGATCCAATGCTAGGATTCATATACGTGGTCCAGGGAGAAGATTTCACGGGGAAGGCATATCAACAAAAAAATGACTAGAGACCCAAGGCATAGACTAAGCGTTGTAGTTCTGCATACCATTTTAAAAACTAGAAGGGTTTGTCCCCAGGAAATGAGCAGGCATCATGGGGTGGGTAGCAGTGAATGGGGGAGAAAAATAAAATCCACTGTCCATGATGATGAAACCCAAAAAAGGCTCCTAAGGCCAACTAGTAGTAAAAAATCATACCAAAAATTCAAACGACCAATATGCATGCAAATGGGCTAAAGTGGCTGAGTGGCCTTCCTCGCCAAATAAGGTATGCCTCGTCTAAGAGGGACTTGAGTCTCCCCGCTAAAGTTTGGAGGTAACAGAATCAACTATAGGGGACCTCGTGGGTTTAACAACCAGTCAGGAAGATCACCTTGGAGAGGTAATCCTCAATAAAGGTTGAGTGTTGTCCGATCCCTATCTGACCCAGGTTACAAGTAGAATAATCCCTGCAAGTAATCTATGAGATGCCTAAGTCAAGCAACTAATAAACCACTGTATAATCGATGCACGGGCGAGCAGTCATAATTCTGGATCACCATATGGGCAGGGTAGCAAAGCCTGAAACCTTGAAAGTACTGCCTCTCAGGGAGGTATGGGCACTAGCAAGATCCCCAAATACGAATAAATCCACATAAATATCTCTGACACTACGTGAGTATCTAGGGGTTATCCCTTCAACTAACTTCGCGCGACCTTGTGATTAACTCCAATGTGAGAGGAGCCTCCTGATATTTCCAATTATACAATGGACTTCTCAACTCCCTGTCTCAGACACATATGTTGATTTAATTTCCTTGAAGAAGTTTACTCACAAAAGCCTATTCCAAGGCACTAAATCCTAGACTAGTTTGTGCACCCTAAAAAATAAAATCCTGGCTAATCAATTTTAATTTAAAGCATAAATTTTATTGGACATGATTACTCAAAAAGGTATGGAAGTGAAACTCATGGTGTTATGATTCTGCAAGAAAATAAATATGAATGTAATGCAAAGTCTATCTTTAACTTTTTCAATGAATGATATGCGTATAAAAACGGTGCAATTTTCAATTTCAACTCTGCAATTCAGAAGTAAAATGCAATCTTTCACTAAATGCACTAAGCTAATGATAAACATTCAAAAGACAAAAATGCCAAGCAATGTAAAATGCCTATTTTTTGTATTTTCATTGTACTAAAAAAGAAAATGCATGGACTGATAAGCAAATTGATATATAAAATTCTACTGTGTATAAAAGAAATAACTCAAGCATAATACCAAGCAACCAAGCAAATAGCCCAGAGTATGAGGACAAATCAAAAAATGAAAAACAAAGAGAAAGACTACGCCCAAAAAATTCAACTCCAAACAGGTTTCGTGTCGACCTAGAGAATCTCAACAGGCACTACAGAGACCTAAGAAAGCTCAACAGTCATCAAATCCCACCCAACAGTCACTAAACCAAGAAAACAAGAAAGGAAAAGTGGTATACGTGACCGTTCAGGAGAAAAGTGTGTATATACGCAGCTTGCAGTGAGACAACACATGTGTATACGCGATTGTCAAGGCAAAAGGAGCATACATGATTTAAAACAAGGCTAGGCAAGGGTAAAAGGCTGAAAAATCAGACCCAGAGTGAAAAAAATCTATCAAGCAGTGATACGACAAGAAACACAAAGGACTAAGAGTAATGAAGGAAGAAAAGTACTTCAACCCTTAGAAGGAAGATCTATCCCCAACGGAGTCACCAATTCTGTTATGAGGGAAAAAATCTCTATGGCCAAGGGTAAACCACAACAGACAGGTGTGTCTGTAGAAATTGACTCAATTCCAACATATTCTATACAAACTAATGTGCAAGATAATAAAGATGCCTACCTCGATCCAACGTTCGATGATGTTCCACCGTCGAGAACTTTGACCCAAATCTTTGTACCTGCAACAAGTTCTTAACAAACAAGCAGAGCAAGTATATAGTGATAATGTAAAAGGAGTTAGCACATCAGATAACATAATCCATTAATAAACATTACAAACATTCCCATGGATAATAATCATATATTTGCATGATACCAATAGGAAGTGAAAGGAGTATTTCTATTAATAAATGATTAGCAGAAGTGAAAACATTACAGACTTCCGTGTCAGCACGGTTCGAAACCAAAAAACCAAGTTCCTTCCAACTATGTCTCCATCACTTCAATCCTCCACCAAAGGAAATATCATAGGAAAGAGAAAATGAGGTTATCTCAACAATAAGGAAAGAGCTTGGGGGATGAACACTGTGTTCAGACTTGAGGGACAAAGGGATGCAGACTCAATATGAAGTAATTTCTCCAGAGTAACTTTTCTCTCAAAGTTGAATGCTTTCTCCTCTTTTCCATAGCTCGAAATTGTGCTTTTATAGTCTTCAAAATGCAACTGAAGGGCCTAGTCAGAATGTTTCTAGTATGTGGAAGGCCAAGGATCAAAGATCTCTTGTCGTGACATGGAAACCTGACTCCATTTTTGTATTTTTTGGCACAAATCTCGATGTACATGGGCTGTAGTGGAGCAACCTGCATATATGCATGCTGTATAGCAGATAAGGTGAGTATATGTGGAAAAATATGTATTTTTGGTTCTGGATTCATAAAAAAGGGATGACAAGTCTGCATAGAGAAATGGAAAAAGGCCCTCTATGTAAGATAGCAATGGTGAGGCAAATCTTGCTATAACAGGAAGCGTTATCAACATTGGGGTACTGTTAACCTTTGGAAAATAATTACCTAGGCGAGTGTGAAATATCTCCAACACCCCCCCTGAACACTACTAGGGTGTACATGATGAATGGGTCTTAGCAACCAAGGTCATATAGGTACCCATTGTACAATGCATCTAAGAATGAAACTCTTAAGAAATTGAGGAAAGAGGGAAAACCTCATGGGGAAACCCCCCTTCAAAGTCCAATGCATCAAAAATGAAGAAGGAAAGACAACTAATAAGAACTTTTGTCCTTCGCTTCAAGACGATCGCATAGGAAGTGGAACTTTTTCTTAATAAATGTCTTGGTGAATATGTTTACATTATATTCGGCAGATGGATAGTACTGAAAATTCATGATCCTTTCATGTACTATCTCTCTGAAGTAGTGCATATGGATCTCTATGTATTTGGTCCACTATCGCTGCACTAGGTCTGTTAGCACTCTGTAATTTTCCCAAGGCTGTAGAGGCAGTCACAGGTACAACATCATAACCACTTCGAGTCTTGGATCTAGCCTTCCAAGACTCAGAGAGGGATCTCTCTGTCTGATATAACTTTGTTTGAGCATGGATCTTAGGCTAGCTATGCAGAAAAGAATATGTTTTTGAGTCGGGTAGGTGCAGAGAAGAGGAACCATGGGTAATGGAGTCACAATATGAGATTTAATCAAAAGTAAATTCTAAAGACAACCTTACAGGGCAAGGTAGGCAAATCACTGGATTCTTCATAGGCTTGAGGTATGGCAGAGGGTAAAAATGTTAAGAAGTCGAATTAAAGACAGAGAAGTAAATAATTTTGCGTTTAACTTTCAGTGGAAAACATTGACATTGCTTTAAATTGGGAACAGGGTGTTTTTACACAAATCCCAATCCTAAATCTCTTTAAAACAATAGAGAAGAGAAACATATATGAAAACAGAGGAAAACAAAATCACAGTGAGAAAAACTTCACCATTAGATTTGACATAAGAATCCTGTAACCACTGTGACTGTATTATTGAATTGATAAAAATACAGAAAGCTCTGTGAGCTCTGACGCAATATTAAATCATGGTCCCTGACTGATCTCTCCTGCACATTTTATTCATTACAATTTATAAAAATACTCTCCCCAGGCTCAGGAGGTCGAATTCAACCACCTCGGCCAAAAATAACAACAAATCCCCAAAAATCTGGAACTAAAAATTTGGCCGAATTTGTTGAAAATAGGGGTACACTTCGACATTTGTTTCTCCTCAGAAGTGATACTTGTGCACAATATGGAGGAGATTATTTTAGATGAGCATTTTCTAGAGAAAATGCTCCTTTGGTTTCGCCAAATTTGTCTCCATCTCGCCGAAACAATGCCTGCAAAATCAAGACTGAAATAGGAAAAACCAAAAACTGAAAAAATGAGGCTGAAATATGGCTTTGATTCTCCCAACTGGTAGCACACGTGAAAAATATGAAAGATTTTTTTTTTCTTCAGCCCGTTCTGAACAAAATCTGCTCTGGGTTTTTGATAATCCATTTCCGTTTGCCTGGAATCTTCTTCGGAAGTCGACGTGTTGAACAGGAAAAAAATGGTTTTTGATATTTTTGGGAGGGCTGTTTTGGAGGGAAAGTGGTTTTGGTTGAACACCCCTGAAGTGGTAAGCGATATTGGGAGGGGGGTGGTTCGACTTCACCCTGAGGTGACACCTGTCCTAGGTGGTTTTGGATATCGAACCCCCCCTCTCGTTAAAGTTAGGATGGAAAGGGGGGGTTCGATATGATTAATGGACATTGATTTATTTTTGGGGATGTGTGAATATGAATTTAGGGGAGGGGGGAATGATTTGACATTTAACATTTTTTTTATTGTTTTTTTATTATTATTATTTGTTTCCTTTTACGTGTTTTCCATTTTTTTTTAATGTTTTATTGTGTGTTTTAGTTGTGTTTTATTTTTAATTTGTTATTTTTTTTATTATTGCTTATATGTTTTATTTTTATATGTGTTTTTTTTTGTTTTTTTAATTTGTTAATTAATTTATATGTTTTATAATTTGTTTTATTTTGCTTTTATTTTTTAATATTTGTTTTATGTTTTTATATTGTTTTTTATTATATCTTTAATTAATATTTTGATTAATATAATACTAATCTAAGTACTAACTTAAATCACTAACTTAATTACTTAATTATTAATTAATTAATTATTAACTAGACTAACCTAGCTTATTAGTCTAATTACACTAACTTTATTGACCTATTTACTAACTACCAACATTATTAATTTATTGTTCTTTTTAGCCTAAGTTTGTTTATGCAGGGATGAGTGGCGGGCGAGAGGTAGTCAACAGGACAAATGGGCAAAGGGAGTGAGTGGCACAGAGGTGGATGAAGGATGCAACAGGGTGATGAAGGATCAGAGGAAAATGGATAGAGGGGAAAATGGAATTAACCGAGCTAGATGTCTTCATCATGGGAGAAACGCCAAATCAGCAGTCGAAGAATCGAGTTACCTATGATTATAGGTCCCCAACAGGGTCTCTGCAAAACTGTAGAGTACTCTGATTTTCACACCAAGTGACAGGTGTATGATGAAACTGGATTCCAAGATCGGTGAGGAAGTTCTAAAGCTAAAGTGATTGAATAGTGACATTGACCACTCCTCTATACTTGACCTATGCTGACAATAGAGAGATAGCTAACTACTTTTTGCTCAACCAACAGATGGGAGTGGAACCCAAACTAAGCAGTACCCATATGTGGACTTGTGATCTATGTTATCACCATCCCAATCAGAATCAGTGAGGCCCATGAGATCCAATGCACAACCTGCTATATAGTGGATCTCATAACCTGTGGTGCCTTGAACATATCTAAGGATGAATTTGGAAGCCTTCCATTGTAGCTCATGTGATCCAGATTTAGAAGTGGAATGAACTGATTAATAGAATGAATACAATAAATGCAAAGATATGAAGAAAAACATAGATATCTGGTGAACAATATCTTCTATTGAATAAGTGAAATAGGTTGAAACTGTAAAACTACAGAACTTAAATACTTGCTCGAATGGTGGTAGCTATGTCTAAGAAGAGATGTGGCTCCTACGTGAATCCATTTGAGAAGAATGATTACAATGAGGCTCCATAGTCCTTTTTGACATTACTTATGAATTCCAAAACCCTATACATCCAAAAACCTAACCCTAGGAGGTGAAATGCCAAAAGTTATGTGGGCCCCTATGGGTAAGTTGGTACCTTAAATTCTCGGGGCCGTAACTTTTGCATACGACCTTTGTTTTAGGTACGTGATAGCCTGTTGGAAAGGTGTTTTAGAGAACTACACATTATACCATCAAAATCGAAATCTATCTATAGTTTGACTATGGAGAGACAAAACAACATTGTTAAAGGACCCAAAATGGCCCTGGAAGTACAACAAGATGTCCTGACATGAAAACATACAAAATAAGCCAATTGGATTAGGTGGGATGACACCCATATCCACCTGGAAATTGTATGGGGCTTCATATAATCTCGGAAGTGTAGAACCCACCATTACAAATAAGTACAGGAGAACATGTTGAACTAAAACTGTCAAGAGGAGCTAGTTGGAATAGGTGGGTGGACACCAATATCCACCTGGATCAGTCCTCCCTTCTTAGGAAGTAATGGTCTCCATTTCATTGATTTCCCCCATCAGGTGAGTAAACTTCTGTTAAATATTTCACTAGGTGAGACACTTTCCTTAGTGTAGGAGCTTCCCTACATTGACAACCCGATAAAGTTGGATCCTCTACTGGCGAGTGCCCTTGACCTGTGTGTCCACTATCTAATCAGTGGATGCCTGTTTCATGTAGTCAGGGTTGATTTCTATCAGTGTTAGTTGTTCTGTGATTGCTGAGGTATCCAATAATGGTGAAAAATATGGTCGAAGGAGGTCCACATTGAACACTGGGTGCAAGCCAAGGAAGGATGGAGTGTTGAGCTCAAAAGCATTGCTACCAACAACCTTGGTGATAGTGTAAGGCCCATAGTGAAGTGGGAAGAGCTTATGATGGGGCCCTGTGAGGCACTCCTTCTACAAATGTAACCATACTTTGTCTCCAACCTGAAACTGGTGCGATACCCTGTGTTGATATTGGTGTTGCTTGTACTTAGCATTGGATTTCTGCAAAATCTCATGGACTTGTTGGCGGATGTGCTAACTGCACTTAATGAATTTGGTGGCTTTGTAGGTATCATACTGAACATGGGAAGATTATGTGGATGTGGTGGAAAGAGGTAGTGTAACATCAATGGGACCCAAGGGTTGGAATCCCAACCCCACCTGAAATGGGCTATGGTCGGTGGAGCTATGGAGAGCCCTGTTGTAACTGTGATGAACATAGGGGAGAATATCATCCCATGTACATGGATTCTTAGAGTTGTACATGTGTAGGATGTGCACAATCATCTGATTGATGAACTCTTTTTGGTCATCTATTTGGGGGTGGAAAGTGGTGTATTTAGTGAGCTTGGTGTCTGTTGGTCACTATAATTGCTTAATTAATTTTAAACAACCAAGTGAAACATAAATTATCAACCCAGGGAAGTCTTTTGTTTCAAAGATAGCCACGCACTATATATGCTCAATTCCAAAAGCACTTAGTGTTGTAGTAAAGAAATTCACACTAATTATTCTTGCTTGAACTGATGCTCTGAATTAAATCACAGGAAAGCAATTCCCCTATTGCAATTCTTTTAAAGCTTAATGAAGAATCCTGGATTACATCAAAAGTAATACTGCAATGGGAAAAAACAACTGTCTTGCAATCAGAGAACAAGACCCTTACTCTCAAACAGAGACTCAGTACTAACACTCTTTCATGAAAACAATGATGCAGAAAAACAATTAACTCTATCAAAGCACTTAGTTCCTTTCTGTCTAAGCAGGAGCCTTGAGCCTTACTTCTATTGTGGCACACTTGTGAGGTTGAGGTCTACAGAGAACAGGGCAGTCTGATTCCTTTCTTTCTGAGCAGGGATCTCTAACCCAGTTTCTGGCTAACACCAAGGAAAGTCTACAGTGAACAGGATATTGGTTCTTTCCTTTCTGAGTAGGAAACCTTAATCCAATCCCTGGCTAACACACTTGCAGAGGTAAATGGAACCTATAGAATACAAGGTGTTGTAGTCCCTTTCTGTCTGAGCAGGAACTTTTGACCAAGTCTCTGGCTAGTACACTTGCAGGGGTAAAGGAGACCTACAGAAGATAAGGTGTTGTGGTCCCTTTCTGTCTGAGCAGGGATACCTTAACCAAATC
>ML778476.1:1448463-1470476 GCA_009831015.1 Picea engelmannii | reverse complement strand
ACTTCTAACTAATGGGTGAATCTTGTGATGAAGGTGGGCCCTCCCTTCTCACAAGATTCCCCTGAAACGGGAAAGCTTAGAAACGAGTAATCAAAGCAGTCTTATATTCATCTGTTGAAATATCACATTACAAATTGGAAGTATAGAATGCGTCCCGCTTCTCTGAAGTTCTTCAATACATCAAAACTCGGATTCCTCGAATGGTGATTTCTCCTGAATTTAAAGGGGAAATCCCTTCGATACAATCATTTCAAAGCATATCTAAATCCTACGCTAAATCAGATCTTCTTTCTAAATCAGCATAGGATGTCCTATTCTCATGCAACCGAATGCTAATACAGGAGCTGAACGAGGTATTGCTGTTACGGCTGGTGTAACAGCTCCTTCTCATAGCTGCTGATGCTGTTTCAACATCGCAATTCACGGGCTGTCTCAGCCACGTGAATTGCGCCCTTGACTGTGTCAGCTTTGATTGCTAACTGTCACGGCTCGTGTTTCAACATCGTGGCGGTCCTCTGTGTTTCAGCATCTGGACTTCTGAACGGAGTGACGGCTTCGTGTTTCAGCATCTGCATCCTCGAACTATGTAGCTGCTTCGTGTTTTGGCATATGCGACCTTAGACTGTGTGGCAGCTCCGTGTTTCAGCATATGCGTCCTCGGCCTGTGTAACAACTTTCGTGTTTCAGCATCAGTACAACAACGACTTTGGATAGTTCTGTGTTTCAGCATCGGCCTTGAATACTATTCTGCAAATATGGACACTTATGCACTTCTAATCAATGGCTAAGTACAAAAGCGATGTAAAATATCATGCAAAACAGATTAGACATGTAGTGATGAGAAAGGACGTTGTATACCTTGGAATGATAGGATGAAATGATAGTATAAGTCTAAATACAGGTGATCCAGGGTATAATAATGGCAAAAAGTATGGGCAAAAAAAGGTACAATATGTGGTCCTAACAATGTCCAACAGTGACCAAAGACTCGACCAAAATGTGCTGAGGAACCTACTATCTTGGTCGAAGATGACGGTTTGTGATATCCCAAAATGGACCCACACTCATTCGAAGAAGAACTTGGTAGTATCTGCCACTCTGACATTCTTCTTACATGCTGTGAGGATGGCCATCTTTGAAAACTGATCAATGACCACAAATACAAAATCATTGCCTTTCTTGGTGGATGGAAGGCTAGACATGTAATCCATTGAGATGGATTCCCAATGCTTCTCGGGAGTAGGAAGAGGGGTGTATAAGCCTTGATTTTTGATGGTTGGCTTGGTAATGGCACATGCAATGCAAGATCATATATACTTTCTAACGTCCTGTCAAAGTTTTGGCCAATAAAAATGTTTCTGAAGAACGACCACAGTTTTCTCCACGCCAAAATGTCCCCCCATCCAACTGTAGTGGGCTTCCAAAATTAGCTTTGCACACTCACTGGTAGGAACACGGAGATGGCCTAGATGGAATAATATTATGTCAAGAAGGTGAAAATTGATGACATTTGCGCATGTACCTAAGAGATAATAGGTGGTGGTGAAGTCTAGATCTTTTTTATAAAGTTGGGGCTATTCAAATGCCTCATGTCCATAGGAATGGAGCATAGTGGTGAGTGCAGTCACGGGAGGTCGAATGAGGAAGTCAATGACACGATTTGAGATCCCTGTCTTATACTTGATGTTGAGAAGGAACTATTGCAGGTAGGTGGACCACTTATGATGGAAATCGTTCTACAATTTCTCCTGTGTCTGTATGAACTGTGGAGGCTTTTGATCAATGTGGATGACCGTCTCCTTTCCCAGAATGTAATGTTTCCATTGATGACAAGATTGTACAATGGAATACATTTCCTTGTCATAGATGGGGTATTTCCGGACAATATATGAGAGTGTCTCACTATGGTATGCCATTGAATGACCGCGTTGAGTGAGAATTGCGCCTACATCATAGTCAGATGCATTAGTCTCAATCTAGAATGGTTGTTGTAGATTAGGTAAGGAGAGAACTAGAGTTGAGCACAAGAGATGCTTCAGATCATCGAATGATCATTGTTGTTCCTTCCCCCACATGAAATTTTCCCTGCTACCTCCCTTGGTCACCCGGATGAGGACCCATGCAATATGTGAGCATCACAACATGAAACATCAGTAGAGGTTGGACAGTCCCAAGAAGCTTCAAAGCTCAGTTAGTGTGTTCGGGGTTGGCCAGTCATGGATGAATTGGATCTTAGCTGGATCAACATGTACCCCATTCTCATCAATAATGTATCCCAAGTATTGGACCCTGTTCATGCCAAAGGAGAATTTTTCCAGGTCGACATATAGCTTGTGCTGCCGTAGAGTGCTCAAAACCTATTGAATATCCTGCATGTTCTCCTCCCAATTTCTGCTGAAGATGAGGATGTCATCCAAATATACCACCACAAAAGAGTTGGTGAAGGGTCTCAATACATCATCCATCAACCTCATGAAAGTGGCTAGTGCATTTTTTAAGCCAAAGGGCATGACCAACCATTTAAAGAGAACTTCTTTAGATTTGAAGGTTATATTCCATACATCAGTTGGTTCAATGGGAACTTGGTGGTAGCCAAACTTTAGGTCAATCTTGTTGATGAAATTTTCCCCCTTGAGTTGGTCAAGAAGGTGATCAATCCTAGGAATTGGGTATCATGACTGTGATTTTTCTTAAGGCTCTGTAAACAATGCAGAGTTTCCAAGTCCCATCCTTCTTTTTCACCAGTACAATTGGGCTTTCGCAAGGGGAGGAGCTAGGTCTAATGTTCCCCTTTTGAAGAAGCTCTTATATGTGACGTCTGATTTCGTCATTTTCCATCAATAAGCGATGATAGACTGGTCTATTAGGTAGAGGTGCACTGAGGGTCAGATCAATTGGATGCTTGACTTGGCAGTGTGTTGGTACCCCGGTGGGTGAGGAGAATATGTCTGTGTAGTCTTCCATGATCCCGTCCACTTGGTTCTGCTGCAAAGAGAGGCTTTGTGTAGATGTCACAGATGTGGCAATGAAATTTGGCTTATTGTGAGCATGAATCACAAAGAATATGAACTTCCCATTCTGTGAAATGACCTTACTGCATTTCTTAGCAGAGATTAAAGATATAGGGGTAGGTGGCTCTACCTCTGGTATCCTATACAATTTTCTACCCAAAGTAATAATAACACTGTGGGGTCTAGACTCATACACAACATGACACTTCCACAAATATGGTTGTCCTAAAAGAACATGAAAAAATTCAAGGGGAACAATATCACACAATACCTCATCTTTGAAAGGCTTGATGTCGTAGGGAAGATGACATTGTTGGCTGACACGAAGATCTCTTCCTTATCAAAGCCAATCGATGATGTAGGGTTGTGGGTGAGGTGTCATCGGCAGGTTCAACATCTTGATGACCTCTGCTGAAATCAGGTTCTTCTAACTACTACTATCAACAATGAAATGAAGTGGAGCCCCCTTTACCCACATTTGTGAGTGAAATAGGAGTTCCCCTTCCTCTGGTTCTTCTAGTTCGCTTGGCCAGAGTTTGGTGTTAGAAAAACAGGATCACAGAGCAATAAAATAAAACAAATGTAGAAATAAAACATAGAAGATACACAATACAATAGAGACACAGATATATGTGGTTCACCTAGTGTGGGATAAATCCACCAAAGAAATTTCTAGGTCCTTCCTTTATTATTATCCAACAAATGAAGGGATACAACCTACAACAAACCCATTGTAACTTCCTCTTCTTTCTCTCACAATATCCTCTCTCAGAATACAATAATCTCAATGATATATAACCACAATACATTTCCCTCATAAAAGAGGTTTTCCTTCTAGGGAAAAAACCCTAACATAACGTCTACCATCATATCTGCGACCTTATAATGAACAGTCCAGATTTACTATGAAATTACAATATACATTTACAAGGCAATTTTTCTTTCGGGGGCTTCGCTCCCAAACCACCGTAAGGGGGGTAACCCTCCCCCCCCTCCCCCCCCATGACACTCCCCCACATGGAGGAGTGTACATTCCTCCGGGTGTAAAGTATTCATTGGGTATAAACATGGTTGAAAACAAATACCTTTGAATCAGGAAGATAATCAGGCTCCACAACCAACAATCTCCCACTTGGAGACTAATCTCAAAAAATCCATCGATGTTGTATCTACTAGACTATGATCCTTCTTGGACCTATAAAATTTATCATCTTCACCTTCATACTTGAAGACAAGATGAAACTCAGTAGTAACTCAATTTCTCCCTGGTTAGTCCCTTAGTTAACATGTCTGCAGGATTATGGCTAGTGTGTATATTTTCCAACTTCAAATGTCCATCTTCCAAGAGAGATCATATGAAATGGTACCTCAAATATATATTTTTAGTATGTGAATGGAAGGTTGAGTTCTTTGCAATATGGATGGCACTCTCACTGTCACAGTACAACATGTTATTCTCTTGCTTCAGTTTCCTATAGGAAAATGAGCATAGCAGAATAAATGGCACTCTCACTGTCACAGTACAACATGTTATTCTCTGTAGCAACAACATACTTTACCTATGTTGTTAAAAGTGAAACAACCTTTTGCAGTTTCAAAATCCAACTTTCTATTATTCCACCTATAGTAAAAACATACCCTGTGGTGCTCCTCCTGCAATCTTTATCACTTTCCATATCTGAATCAACATATCCCTGTAGAACAGTGTATGAACCTTCAAAACGTAATGCATGAGTAGCAGTACCTCTCAAATACCTAAGAATCCACCTTACTGCCTCCCAATGTTCTTTACCTGGATTTTTCATATACATGTGCACAAATCCCACTGCATGTGCAATATCTGGTCTTGTGCAAACCATTGCATACATCAAGTTGCCAACTGTTAATGAATAAGGGACCCTGGACATGTATTCTATCTCCTCCTATGTCTTGGGACACATTTCCTTAGTTAATTTGAAATGGATGGCCAAAGGTGTACTAATTGGTTTTGCATTCTGCATTCTAAACCTCTCCAACACCTTCTTTATGTACTCACCCTGAGACAATGTCATTTTGCAATTTTTCCTGTCTCTTGTTATTCTCATACCAAGGATTTTCTTTGTAGCACCCAAATATTTCATCACAAATGAATTAGCTAATTTCTTCTTGAGCACATTTATATCCTTCATATTAGACCCCTCAACAAGCATGTCATCTACATACAATAACAAGATAATATAAATTCTATTTTCTAGCCTTTTAAAATAAACACAGTTATCAAAATCACATCTACTTTAACCTTGTTCTGTCATAAACCTGTCAAACTTCAAATAACACTACCTTGGAGCTTGCTTTAGGCCATACAAGCTCTTCTTCAACCTGCATACCAAATTCTCCTTCCCTTTGAACTCATACCCCTATGGTTGCTGCATATAAATCTCTTCCTCCAAATCCCCATGGATAAAAGGTTTCTTTTGTGCAAACCCCTTTACAATAGGTCTAGCCTTGTACCACTTTTTTTCTCCATCTTCTTCCTTCAACTTGTAAACCCATTTATTCTGCTATTCTCGTTTTCCTGTAGGAAACTGAAGCATGTCCCAATTATGGTTATTTATCAAGGAATCCATTTCCTCTTTCATTCCTTGCTCCCACTTCTTTCTGGTGTCTACTGCATTTCCTCTTCATAACATTCTGGTTCACCAGAATCAATCAACAATAAATAATAGAATGAAGGAGAGTATCCTTTAGGGGGTCTACTTAACCTGGTAGATATTCTAACAACACTTGTAGGAGTTTGAGGTACCTGTTGATCTTGTTGTTGTACATTTTGATTTTCCAGTACCTTTGGAATTTTGTTGTCAGTGATCTCATCAAGAACTGTGTATTCTGGTTTTTGTTTTTCATGTTTCTTTCCCTGCAACTGATCTTTGTACATGACCTTCTGATTGAATATGACATCTCTACTCCTAATGATTTTGTTATTTTCATAATCCCATAAGCGATAACCAAAATCATTAACACCGTATCCAATAAAGGTACACTTCTTGGATTTTGCCTCAAGCTTTGTTCTATTTTCTTTATCAATATGGACAAATGATTCACAACTGAAAGTCTTCAAAAAGGAATAGTTTACATTTTTCTTGTCCATGCCTCCTCTGGAATTCTACCATCCAAAGAGATTAAAGGTCTTTTATTTATTAAGTAAACAACAATATCTACAACATCTACCCAGAATTGTAAGGGAAAACCAGGATGCAATCACATACTCCTTGCACGCTCCATGATTGTCATGTTCATCCTTTCTGACACACCATTTTCTTGTGGTGTTCTTGGAACTGTCGTTTCTCTACGAATCCCATGGTATGAACAATAATCATCAAACTCCTTGCTACAATATTCACCTCCATTGTCTAATTTGAGACACTTCAACCTTTTTCCCATATCATTCTCAACCAAAGCTTTCCATTTCTTAAAAGTATAAAAAACATCAGATTTTTGTCGAATGCAATAAACCCAAGTTTTTCTAGTTTCATCATCAATAAAAGTAACATAATAATGAGAGCCACCAAGAGATGATACCTGAGCTGGTCCCCATACATCTGTATGCACAAGATTTAACCTTTCACTCTTCTTTTCTTTTCCGACTCTGAGAAATATGACTCTCTTATGTTTTCCATAAACACAATGCTCACAAAAATCCAAATCAATTTGTTTAAGATCTGATAACAAATTTATTTTGTGAAGTATCTGCATCCCCTTCTCACTCATGTGTCCAAGCCTATGATGCCACAGTATTGTATCCACTTCAGTAGAATATAAAGAGATAGAAGAGTCAGTATTACCAGTACATAAATGCAATGTACCTACCTGCTCTCCTTTTGCTATCACCAATTATCCTTTGGTGACATTCCACACATTATCTGTAAATATGGATATACAACCTTCAATTTCCAACTTCTCTGTTGAAATTAGATTTTTCCTTAGATATGGAACACATCTTACCTCTTTCAACAACCATTGGTTTCAATTGTTTTTCTTTATTTTTACCTTTCCCATTCCAACAATTTTGCATGGTGCATCATCACCCAAATGAACCTGTCCAAAATCACCTTGAACATAATCTAGAAAATGTTTCTTATGGGGCGTGGCATGAAATGAAGCCCCTGAATCTACTACTCAAGACTCAGAAATATTATCTACAGAAAGACTCAAAGCATCTTATAACACATCACCTGTTACATTTGCTTCCTAATTTTTATCTTTTTGTCCATCTCTTTTTTTATTTGGAGCTCTGCAGTCTTTCTTCAGATGTCCTTTCTTCCCACAATTCCAACACTATATATTTCCAAATCTGGATTTGGATTTTCCATTCCTATTATTCCCATGGTTCCCTAAGCCCTTTCCTCTATCCTTTTGTCTTCCCCTGTTCTCCATGTTTAATGCATTACCTAATGCCTCACCTATGTTTTTCCATCGCATTTCCTCACTAAGAATAACACCAACAACATCATCAAATTTTAAAGTGTTTGAACCAAAGACATAGTTACTTACAACCATGACCAAGCCATTTCATTTTTCCAGCAATGAGCATAAGATTATAAGAGCCTTGACCTCATCATCAAAGTCCACTTTTACAGAACTTAGTTGATTAGTATCCGTATTAAATTCATTTAAATGATCTACAACAGACCCACATTTTGCCATCTTCATATTAAATAACATCTTCATTAGAATTACCTTATTGGATGTCGAGGGTTTTTCATACAATTTAGCCAATGCGTCCATCAACTCCTTCGTTGTCTTTTCTTTTGAAATATTGAAATCCACCAATGTTGCCAGGATCAGTCGTATCATTCATAGTGCCTTTTTGTCAAGAACCTCCCATTATTTTTCCTTCATGGTCGTTGAATTCTTTGTTATTCCACCCAATGGTAGGAATAGATCCTTCTAATATAAATAATATTCCATATGCATCTTCCATAATTGCTAGTTTTGGCCATTATATTTCTTGACCCTAAACTTTTCATCTTCCACCATTGCCCCCACTCGAACCAGGAACCCTCTTTTCCTGCGAGTTACCTTTCGCTCTGATACCAGTTGTTAGAAAAAATGGATTGCGGAGCAATAAAATAAAACAAATGTGGAAATAAAACAAAGAAGATACACAACAATAGAGAAAAATATATACATGGTTCACTGAGTGTGGGCTACATCCACCAGAGAAATTTCCAGGTCCTTCCTTTATTATTATTTAGCAAATGAAGGGATACAACCTACATCAAGCACACTGTAACTTCCTCTTCTTTCTCTCACAATCTCCTCTCTCAGAATACAATATTCACAATGATACATAGCCACAATACATTTCCCTCATAAAAGAGGGTTGCCTTCTAAGGAAAAAGACCCTAACATAAATTCTACCATCGTATCTATGACCTTATAATGAAAGCTCCAGATTTACTATGAAATTACAATATACATTTAAAAGGAAAGTTTTCTTTTGGGGGCTTCGCCCCCGAACCGCTACAGGGGGGGTAACCCCCCGCCTTCACTCCCCCGTGTGGAGGAGTGTACATTCTTCTGGGGTGTAAAGTCTTCATGGGGTATAAACACGACTGCAAACAAATACCTCTCAATCAAGAAGACAATCATGCTCCACAACCAACATTTGGTGGTAGTGACAGTGGCACTGGGTTCAACATCAATAATCTGCTTCCCTCCTTCAGGATTTGATTCAGAATCAAAATCGGTCTCTGACTTAGAAACCTTCAACTTGGCCACCAGTGGCTGCTTGGAGTGACATTCTTCGGTGTTGTGCCAAGAGATTTTATGGTACTCACACCATTTTCCCGTATCCTTCTTCATATTCTCATTTCCCTTCTTGTGTTGCATCCTGGACTGGTTGTCCTGAGAGTGTCCATATTTGCTTTGTCCTTTGATCGATGGGTTGGGGATACCTTTTCCCTGCTTTGAATGTGAGGGGTTTGCAGATCCAAACTCTCACCTCTTCTGCTTAAATTTCTGCTCGATCTTGACAGTGTATCTATAAGCTGTACCCAATGAGGCAATGTCCAAAAACTCCATTTCTGTTTGAATGTATCTATGCAAAAAACCACAGTATTTGGGCACCAAATTTCACTCAGAGTCTTTGATACCCAATTTTGTGTGGATGGTATGGAAAATATTGGTGAAATATGGTACTTTCTGCTTCCTTTCTTGACACAGGTTGGTCCATCTAGTGTATTGGTCCTCGTAGCTTCCAACAGAGTATTACTGTTCTTTAATGGCATCTCGGAAGGAATCCCATGTAGGGGAAACCACAAATAATGCATATTCATCTATGACCCTTTGCTCAGAGTAAGTGTCCCACCAATCCTTAACATGAGGGATGACCTTGAGGAGTGAAAAAGTAATCTTTTCCTTGTCAGAAAAATTGTGGACTAAAAAATACCCTTCGAGCAGATTCGACTATTTATCTACAACATCTGCATCTATCAGTCCTTCAAATAATGTAATATCAAAATTTACTTGTACCTTGAAGGGGGTTGCATGGCTGCTTGATGAAGATGCTTCTCTTATGGGTAGTCACCGAAGGATCTGCACAAATTTGTCAATAATTTCATTCCTTTGTCACGCAAGGGCTTCCCCAAGCAACATTTTAAAAGGATCTTCTGCTCCATCATCTTTCTTTTCATATCCCATGGGTTGTTTTCACACTCGACACAACCGATATTTCAATGACTTGATTGGTTCGAGTCCCAACTTATTGTACCCAGATCTTGTCGAGGACATGCACGAAGAAAAATAAATGACGATCATACCGCTCTGATACCACTGATCCATATTTAGGAGCGGGACGAAATAATTAACGAAATGAATACAATAAACACAAAGATATGAAGAACAACACATATATCCAGTGAAAAATATATTTTATTGAATAAATGACATAGGTTGAAACTGTAAAATTGCACAACTAAAACACTTGCTCGAATGGTGGTAGCTATGTATGAGAAGAGATGTGGCTTCTATGCACATTCGTCTGAGTAGAATGATTACAATGAGGCTCAAGAGGCAATTTTGATATTACTCATGAATTCCAAAACCCTAGACATCCAAAAATATTACCCTAGGAGGTGAAACGCCAAAATTTATGTGGGCCCCTATGGGTAAGTTGGTACCTCAACTTCCTGTGGTTGTACATTTTGCATATGACCTCTGTTTTAGGCGCGTGATATCCTGTTGGAAAGGTATTTTAAATAAATACACATTATGTCATCAAACTCCGACTCTGTCTACAGTTTGATCATGGAAAATAAAAAAAACATTGTAAATGCCCCCAAAACAGCCTTGGAAGTACAACAAGATGTCATGACATGAAAACATACAAAATAAGCTAGTTGGATTAGGTGGGAGGCCATGAGTATCCAGTTGGAAGATGTTTGGGGCTTTAGACATCCCCAAAAGTGTATAACCCACCATTACAAATAAGTACATAAGAATGTGTTGAACTAAAACTGTCAAGAGGAGCTAGTTGGAATAGGTGGGTGGGCACCAATATCTACCTGGATCATCATGTGGATCCTACATGTACCTGGAAAATACGCCTACTATATATGGTAGATCTGGTCATGTGTGGGTGAGATATAGAAGGCTCCTCAAAAGTTGTCTATACAAGGTGTTTTCGACCACCAGTGTATCCTCGCCATCCTCAAGATGTACCCCATATAGAAAGGGTGTGGCTATAAAATTCTAGTCGGTCATGTGGAATATAACCAAGAGATACCTGAGATACTTAGTTTGAGCTAGCTTGATTCCTGAAGAATCCTAACTAATCTGATAACCAAGGAAATAATGTAGTGGCCCATGTCCGTCATAGAGAACCTATCGTGCATAATTTCTTTGACCACACAAACTGTTAAAGTTGAACTTCCTATGATAAGGAGGTCATCAACATAGGGAACTATGATCAACAAGGAGTCTAAGGTCATCAACATGCAGATGTTGGGATATGATTTACATATGAAAAAGTGTTGAGAGAGAAACTAGGAATCCATCTTTGCATATCATTCTCTAGGTTCCTACTTGAGGCCATAGAGGGACTTCTTCAATCAACATATTAAGGATGAGTTCTGAATGAACCCTTGTGACTGCTCCATAAATCTCTTCTGAGAGATCCCCTTGAAGAAAATCATTCCTCATGTACATCTGTTGAAATTCCCATCCCTTGGTTGCTGCAATGGCAAGGGCCAATCAGATGGAGTCCATATTTTCTATAGGAGAAAAGGTCTCATCATAGTCTATCCCATGAATCTGCTAAAAACCTTTGGCAAACAGTATTTCCTTATACCTACTCACATTCCCATCTCCTGCCTTCTTGGTCTTGTAGACCCATCTGCATCTAAAAATATTCCTATCTGAAGGAAGCATAACCATATCCCAAGTCTATTTCTCAAGGAGAGAATTATACTCCTCCTGCATGGCAGCTTCCCATAAGGGATTCCCTGTAGCCTCTGCATAGGTCTATGGTTCTAAAACTGGAACCATATATAAATACATGGGAATCATTGGTTTGGTAGTTTTGAGTGCATGATGAGGATCCTAAATTGAGACCTCATCCTCTTCTGATCTGTTGGATCCCCCACAAGGTCTCCTATTTCCTATAGGGTGGTATGTTCCCACTTGGGAATCTATGGTGGCTCAACATTTGCATGCTCATCATCAAAATTCTCATCATATTCTAAATCATATTCAAAGATTAGATCTAAATCATGATATGAGTGAGTAGGCTCATCATCACTAATGTATGGTGCCAATAGTGGTACAAGGGTCTTTGCATGTGGCTCAAATGGTGCATGCAAGGGAGTTTCCTCAAACTGAACATTGTGCTCAATGATGAGCCTCTCAGTAGAGGGATCAAGTAACATGTAACCCTTCACACCATTTTGATATCCCACAAATATGCATGCAACACTCTATGGATCTAATGGTTTCATATTTTGTAATGTTCCTGACTTGGCTAGTCTAGGAAACACTTCTAATGTGTGTGTAGGACCAATGGTCTACAACATATAAATGATCATACAAATAATAAACGCAACAAAGGACTGCAAAGTTTGTATTATGATATCTCCATTGATTACAAAATCGCCGAGTGCAGTTGAATAAACTCACAATACTCAACTAGATCAACAGACAAAGGATCTTAGCCAGAATACAAATAAGCAACTAAAAGATAATACCCGGAATATGGGAGCATTGCGAAATCAAAGGATGTGTTGGGACTATGGTAGCTTTGGTGGTAACTGCTGGAAGTCTGGAAAGTTCTCCCTGGGAGCTATACTTCTCGGAATGGCCTGAAAACTATCCCGAATGATGCGCCCTGCTCTAGTCCTCAGTACTAGTATCTGTAAGACCCCTCTGCTGATGAATCTGGACCCTGGATGGATACCCCTAGGGGAATGCACCCATCTTCTTCTGGAAAACTCCTTCCTAGTGATTCCACCATTGGAATCGGATGAGATATGTCTCAAAATGACTGCCTTGGTCTACTAGGAAATGGGTCGGAAGGGTTTCCCTGAATCTGGTCTGATACTTGCTCTGGAACCCCAAATTTGCCCGCCAAAAGTGTCACACATCCAAGTATGGAAAATACATCCCAATTGATTCCTCTGTCTGAATCTAATGAGGAACTAGGAAAAATATACACCTTTCCCTCCTCTCAAATGGGTTGGAGGTAAATCTCGAAATTATCCCTAGATGGGATAAGTTGACTAAAAACCTCTCAGAAGCTGCATCCTCACTTTGGATGAATGCACCCTTGCTGCTGAACACTGTGTAACTGATGCTGAAGAATGATGGAAGACCTAAATGATATTCCCAATGACTAAGGTGTGTCTCTCAACACCGAAATCAACCACTGGTGTCTTCCTCCTAGAATCCACTGAACCATCTCTCTTGAGATGTGCCTCTTCTGCTCAATGACAAGTCATAATATTCATAATAATGAATTAGGTCACTTACCCTTCCTTTATATCTTTCCAAAACCCTAAATCATGATGAAACCCTAATTCACTATTGACTTCCAAAATCCTAAATCACTGATGAAACCCTAATTCACTGTTGAAATCTATTTTTAGCTCATAATGACTTAAAAGCAGTTTTAACCCTTTTTAGCTCAATGTCACTTTCTGAATATAACACCTGTGAGTGGAGTGACCTATAGTAACCCTGTTTACCCCTCTTTGGCCTTGGCTATAGTCTAACGGGGTGGCTTAGACCATTAAGCCTCCTCTCTACAACTCCTATTTGGAAAGGGACATTACTGTCCTCCCTTTCCAAAATTGCTTGTCCTTAAGCAATACCAGTCCAGGGTGTTGCAACACCTGCTTGCTCTCCCAAGTAGTGTCCTCTATTGGAAGTCCTCTCCATATGATAAAACACTCTATGATGACCCTGCTCCTCATCTTCCACTCCCAGAACTCTAAAAAATCCTCCAGAACTAACTCCAACTGTCCCTCCTCATCCAACAAGGGAAGCTCCTCTGATGTGCTAATGGATTGTCCCACTGACTTTTTGAGGCAAGACACGTGGAACACGTTATGAATATTTCTCTCCTCTGGAATCTATATCTCGTAAGAAACCTCGCCTACTCGGCCCATGATCCTGTAAGGACCATAAAATATGGGCTTGAGCTTCTCGTCCCCACTCTTCTTCAGATATGACTGTCTGTAGAGTTGGAGTCTCAAGAAAACCAAATCTCCAACCTCAAAGATACACTCTATCCTGTCCCTATCTGCACTTATCTTCTGTCAGTTTTGCATCATTTGTAAGTTCTCTTTGAATATCTTGAGAATCGCTCGACTCTCTATGATCCAATCCTTGGCCCTGGGAGCTTTTCTCTCCTCGAATACCAAGTCTACCAAAGTGGGAGCATCATATCCATAAAATTCTCGAAAGGGTGTCATACCAATGGACATGTGGAAGGTAGTGTTGTAGAAATGTTCTCCTAAATGTAACCACTTTACCCACGTTCTCTGCTGTTCTCCTACATAGTTCCTCAAATACCCTTCAACCCACTTGTTGACAATCTCATTCTTCCCATCTGTCTGAGGGTGATAGCTAGTGCTAGGTTTCAACTCTATTCCCACCAACCAAAACAACTCTCTCCAAAATTTCCCTATGAACCGACTGTCCCTGTCGCTGACGATGTTCTTCGGCAACCCATGAAGTTTGAATACCTCCCTGAAGAAAAGCTCGGCTACTTGAACCTCATTGTACTCTGTCGGTATGGCATAGAAGTGAGAAAACTTGGTCAATCTGTCGACCACTACATAGATACAGTCCTTACCCTGGACCTTTGAGTAGACTTGTGATGAAGTCCATAAATATACTTTCCCATTTCTGCTCTAGAATGGGGAATGGTTGAAGTAGCCTTGCTGGAAGAGCATGCTCTGACTTGTTTTGTTGGCAAGTCACACACTCATTGACATGTCTCATAACATCTTGTTTGAGGCCCTTCCATGAGAACCTTTCTATGATCTGTCTTTAGGTTTTGAAAAACCCCTGATGGCCTGCTAGAGGTGAATCATGAACTACAGTGAGGATCTTCTTCTTGAGCCCTGAATCTGGCACCAAGTAGACTATGTCCTTGTAAAATATGACATCGTTAGTGACCCTATACTGGTCATATTGTATCTTCCCATCCATCACCTCACAAGCAAACTTGTTCTCGGAATATTCCACTAACAAGTGGGATTTCCAATTTGTTGAAATCTCCATCAAAGAACATGTCGCAGGTATCCTCGATAGTGCATCGACCACAATGTTCTTCTTCCCCTTGACATAATCTATGTCAAAGTCGAATGC
This sequence comes from Picea engelmannii, assembly GCA_009831015.1. Classification (NCBI taxonomy): domain Eukaryota; kingdom Viridiplantae; phylum Streptophyta; class Pinopsida; order Pinales; family Pinaceae; genus Picea; species Picea engelmannii. The sequence goes on along the minus strand of ML778476.1, from coordinate 1,455,618 downwards.
CTGTACCTTCATCACCCATTTCTGTTGGCACTCACTAAGGTCCTTATGCTCAAGGAAATACTTCAAACTGTTGTGATCGGTCTTGACCATGAATTTTTTGCCCACCAAATATTGCTTGAACTTGGTCAAGGCATGCCTGATTTCCAAATTTTACTTGTCATAAATGGAGTAAAACCTCTCAAATTGACTAAGCTTCCAGCTCTCGAATACAGTGGGGTTTCCTCCCTGCATCAAAACTGCACTGATCCCTTCATCGGATAAGTCACACTCTAGTAGAAATGGCAAGGTGAAGTCTGGTAGTGCCAAAACTAGACAAGTGCTCATGAATTCCTTCATGTGATCAAAGGATTCCTATGATTTATCGGTCCATATTAAGGCCCCATGATTGGTAATATCTGTCAGTGGTGCTCCAAGATGAGAAAAATCTCGGACGAACCGCCTGTAATAGCTACACAACCTGAAGAAGCTGCTCAATTCTGTCACGTTCCTGGGTGTCGGCCAATCCAGAATGGCCCTGATCTTCTCTTAGTGCACTTGTACCCCCTGTGCACTAATGATGTGACCTATGTAAAAAAGATTTTTCATATCGAAATCGCACTTGGACTCTTTGGCATATAATGTTTGTGCCTCCATGATGCTCAATACCTCATCCAAGTGCCTCATATGTTCTTTCCATGACCGACTATAGATCAAGATGTCGTCGAAGAAAACCAATAATTATTTCCTTAACTGATCCCTAAATATATGGTTCATGCAAGAATGGAATGTAGCAGGTGCATTGGTTATCCCAAATGGCATAACTAGGAACTGGAAGTGTCCAAAATGACATCGAAATGTCGTCTTCTCTATGTCCTTCTCTCAGATGCTGATATGATGATATCCAGAGTGTAGATAAATTTTTGAGAAGACAAATGCCCCATGCAGTTCATCCATCAACTCGTTAATGCATGGGATAGGGTACTAGTTCTTGATGGCTTTCGTATTCAAGGCTTGATAATCAATGCACATCCTCATGGTGCCATCCTTCTTCAGAACTAAGACAACTAAAGAATCAAATGGGTTGCTTCTCGATCTGATGTGTCCCATCACCAACAATTCCTTGATTTCCTTCTCTATCTCATCCTTGAACCTCCTAGGATGACGATAGGGGGGGTGATCATAGGTTTTCCCCCCTCCTCCAACTAAATGGTGTGCTCAAACCCCCTGTCAGGTGGTCTCCCTAGTGGAATTGCCTCAAAGACCTGCTAACATCGTCCCAATAAATTCTTGATCTCTGTATGGTACTATTGTCGACCTTCTAAATCCTTCTGAGTAGTGATCAAGCATTTTGCGACATATGCTACCTCCCCATGTCTGAATAACCTCTCCATCCTCTTGGATCAAACTATCCTGGGTGCTCCTGTCAACATACCTCTTAGAACAACCTTCTTTCCATCCTGATCTTTGAATCCCATTTCTAAGGTTTGGTAGTTGGTAGTGATTTTTCCCAAGGTAATCATCCACTGAACTCCTAACACCACACATGTGTCCGATAGGTCAACCACTTAAAATGTGTCTCTCACTGTGTATTTTCCTAACTTCATCTCTAATTTTGGAACTTTGTCTAAACACTCCACTATGTGTCCATATGCTACCGTAACATCAAACCCCTCAGACTCCTCTGTCTGAAGTGCCTGTATCGATGCTAGTGAAGCATCAATGAAGTTTTGGGTGGCCCCACCATCTATCAAGGCGATTTCCCATTGCCCCTAAATAATCCCTCTGATACGAAGGGTATCATACGTGGGAACACCAGAAAGGGTCACTATGACTCCTCCCTTTGCTGGTTTCCTCCTGTTAGCATTCTCTAGTGATTGTGGGACTGCTGGAGGATGATCTCCTATCGATGTTGGTGGTCTACGGGGAGGTTTCTCCTCTGCTAGTGCTGACTCCTCCTCTGAACTAGTGGATCCACTGTCCTGCTCCTCCTCCTCATTGTCCACGCTGTCTGCAACTACCTCAATATAATGAATCTCTCCCTTTCCCATGCACCTATGGCCTGGGACCCAAGGATCTCTACAGCTGAAGAAAATCTTCATCCTCATAAGCTCTCATCTAGTATCATCATCCAACTTCTCCTTGCCCTTCCATTCTCTATGGAATGGATTCCTGTCTCGATCCCTCTCAGGCACAAATGGTTTGGAGAAAGTTTTAGTCTTTGGCACTGAGTATGCCAGATATCGAGTGTGAAGGATGGCATCCTGCAAAGTGGGAGGCCTGTATGCCTTCACCCATCCTCTCAAAGGCTCTATGAGTCCTTCTATGAATAGCATGATAAACCTGGGATCTGATATATCTGTCATGGCCATGGCTACCCACTGAAACTCTGTGATGAACGCCTCTATTGTGCCATTTTGTCTCAACTAGGCTAGATCCCTGAAGTGTATCTCAGGATCCTTCCTATCAAACCTTTCCATGAGACTATCTATAAAATCCCTATAGGAGGTGATGCGATTGTGACCCAATGTCACCAACCCATGATACCACCACTCATGTGCCTCACCCTCCTTATGTAATTTTGCAAAACTGATGGCCTATGTCTCGGTCATCTAGTTGAGCTTGTAATACATGTCTAGCTTCTATACCTAAGCTATGGCAGTGTATTTGGACGATCCATCAAAAGAAGGGATGGTGAGTTTCCCAACTTTTTGGATGAAATCAAGGTTATGCCCCTGCTACTGTTGTGGTCCTCCCCTCTGCGGCTCTCTAGGGCGATTTCTAAGTTTGAGTCCATAGTACTTGACTAAGTTCATGTTCTGATGGAAGTCACGACCCAATGTTGCGCACTCCCTCTTATACTCTGCAATGTCATCTGCATGAGTGGGTGGCCTCTTTGATATCGGTGGCGGTGCTACTACTGGGGGTGCCCTTTGGAAACTGGGAAGCAAGGGTTTGGGAATCCTACTAGTAGAGGTGTATGTGCGAGAGGGTGACTGGGGTCTACTACCTACTCCTGATTTCCCCTATGTTGCAGGCGGGACTTGTGTGTCTGGGGTGCCCAAGCTAGCCAATCTATCAACCACCTGTGCCAAGGACTAAGACATGGTCCATTAACTAGCTAACATATCATTGATAACCTGCATGAAAGATGTCTCTGGATCTACGGGGCCCTTGCCACTGCCCTCTGGTCACTCATATCTGCCACCTATCATCCTCTCTGCCTCGCGCTCAGCCTCATGCTCTGCCCTTCTCTCTACTTCTTTGTGTGCCTCTTCCTCTTCCTCTTAGTTAGGAGGAAAAGGGGGGAAATCAAGCCTATGCATTATTTCCTTATGCCTACTGTAAGTGACTTATTCATCACCTATGTGTTCACAGCCCTCTGGGTCTTCTGCTGCACTCATTGTCTTTAGTCACAGGCTGGGAAGACTAAAGATCTGATACCACTGTAATGTTTCTAACTTGGCTAGTCTAGGAAACACTGCTAATGTGTTTGTAGGATCAATGGTCTACAACATATAAATTATCATACAAATAATAAACGCGACAAAGGACTGCAAAGTTTGTATTATGATATCTCTGTTGATTACAAAATCATCGAATGCAGTTGAATAAACTGACAATACTCGATTAGATCAACAGACAAAGGATCTTATCCGAATAAAAATAAGCAACTAAAATATAATAACCAAAATATGGGAGCACTGCGGAATCAATGGATGTGTTGGGACTATCACATCTCTGACGGTAATTGCTGGAAGTCTAGAAAGTTTTCCCTGGGAGCTATACTTCTCAGAATGGCCTGGAAACTGTCCTGAATGATGCACCCTGCTCTAGTCCACAGTACTGGTATCTTTCAAACCCCTCTTCTGATGAATCTGGACCCTGGATGGATACCCCTAGGGGAATGAACCCCTCTTCTTCTGGAAAAATGCATCCTAGTGATTCCACCATCAGAATCAGATGAGATATGTCTCAAAACAACCGCCTTGGTCTACTAGGAAATGGGTCAGAAGGGTTTCCCTGAATCTGGTCTGATACTTGCTCTGAAATCCCAAATGTGCCTGCCAAAAGTGTTGCATGTCAAAGTCTAGAAAATGCGTCCGAGGTGATTCCTCCATCGGAATCTAATGAGGAACCAGGAAAAATATGGGCCTTTCCCTCCTCTCAAATGTATAAGAGGGAAATCTCAAAATTCTCCCTAGATGGGATAAGTGGACTAAAAACCCTCTCAGAAGCTACACCCTCACTCTGGATGAATGCACCCTTGCTATTGAACACTGTGTAACTCTTGTTGAAGAATGATGGAAGACCTGAATGATCTTCCCAGTGACTAGGGTGTGTCTCTCAACATTGAAATCAGCCACTAGTGTCTTCCTCCTGGAATCCACTGAACTATCTCTCTTGAGATGCGCCTCTTCTTCTCAATGACAAGTCATAATCTGCATAATGATGAATTAGGTCACAGACTCTTCCTTTAGAGCTTTCCAAAAACCTAAATCATGCTGAAACCCTAATTCACTGTTGACTTCCAAAACCCTAAATCACTGTTGAAACCCTAATTCACTGTTGACTTCTATTTTTATCTCATAATGACTTAAAAATTCTTTTGACCCTTTTTAGCTCAATGTCACTTTCCAAATATAACACCTGCGACTGGAGTGACCTCTAGTAACCCTGTTTACCCCTGTTTGGCCCTGGCTATAGTCTAATGGGGTGGTTTAGACCATTAATCCTCCTCTCTAGAGCTCCTATTTGGGAAGGGATATTACATATTTTCAAAGGGTATGTGGGTCCATGCATGTGATCCAAATATTAGGAAGTGGGTGAGTCTCTTCATGTTATTTGAAGTCTTTGAGATGCTAAAAAACCTCGGGCTTCGGTCTGATAAAATACACCAAAGTGTATCGTGAGAAATCATCAATAAATGTAAGCATGTACCTTGGTTTGTTGATGGAAGGATGAGTAAAGGGTCTCATCATATCACTGTGGATGAGCTCCAAAGGAGAGGAAGCCCTCCAGGCCTTCCCTTTCTCAAACTTCTATTGAGGATGTTTTCCAAGAATGCATCCTTGACAAAATCATTTTGAAAAGTGTATGTTGGGAAAGCTGATGACGATATTGTATTAGCATATTTTTTGCATGTATTTTAAGTTCACATGGTCAAATATCTCATGCCATAATATACTAGTATCATCAACATGATTCAATAGTAAAGAAAAATCATATTCAACAATGAATTTTTTGAAAGAATACAAATGAGATTGGTGGTTTACCTTACCAACAAAAATCATGGAGTTCTCATGAATATCATATATGGTTACAGAATCAGGTGTGAACTCCACCCTTCTTCCTATACTGGAATGTGTTATCTGATAAATGGAAAATAGATTCATGAATATTTTTGTAACATGCAACATGTTCTCAAAGATTTTGTGTGGGAGTTCTACTCTCCCTTGGCCAATGATCTCAACTGGGGTATCATCTCCCATGAGGATGGGAGGACCCATGCATTCAGAAATAGAAGATAAAACATTCTCTATTGCTACCATATGGTGGGATGCACATGAATCTAGGATCCATGCATCAAGAGAAGAGTTAATGGAAATCATTGCATGAGATTTACCGCATTTTGCTTGATCTTCTAGATTCTTTTTTGCAGTTTCGGGAATGTGATCCTTGAGGTTGATCTTCTGAAGAATATGCACCATATGATAAATATTATTATTCATGCATGCAGACTCAGGATGATAATTGCGGTTGCAGTAACCACATTTGGTCTTCCCTTTATTTCATTTTCCACCTTTGGAGCCTGAGGAATCACCGAAGGGTTTGGAGTACCCTTCCTTTGTTGGCTCTACATGTGCCTTTCCCTTTCCTTTTGCTTGGAATTTCAATTGGAAGTGTTGCTCCTTTCATGCACAACAAGTTCATGTGCATTGGGCCTCTTGATTATCCCCATTTTGATGAAATTATCTTGATCATTCCTGAGGGATTCAATAAACTGATCCAATGTCCACATTTTCCAGGGAACTCCTGAAGTGAATCTGTTTGTATGAAATGATGAGATGAAACATAGCATAATCTGGACCAAGTTTTGCTAAGATAGAAAGGATTAACTTACTTTGTTGAGTGGATTTGTCTATTCCACATCCCTTTATATGAAGGAGGAGGAACTTAAAATTCATAAATAATTCATGGATGTTATCAAAATTCATTAGATCTAAGGAATTTGTCTTGACCTCAAGCATAAGGCCTCTCAATTCATCCTGTTTTCCAAAGAGATCCTCCAACTTTGTCCTAGTATCATTTGGTGTGGTACAAGCTTCAATGTGAAACAAAATATTAGGGGACATAGACACACAAAGGAGGCCATAAGACTCATCCATGTGGTTGAGATATTCGTTCTTCTTAATAGCATAGGTTGGCTCAACCTCTGTATCCATGGAAATCTGGTACAATCCTATGCATCCGAATCGATGCAGAATTTTTAGCTTTCATTGGAAGTATTTATGAGGCATGAGAAGTATTGTCAGTGAATAATTCATCTTTTTTTACTACATCTCTTTTTTGAAACTACAAATAATATTCCTATGTCCCCTTCTCCTAGAAACCAACGGGCTCTGATACCATGTATAATTCTAATGAAACCTGCACAGAGAATATAGCTAACAATAATTCATACAAAGCTTGCAAATTGAGAGAAGGAGAGAATAAATGAGAGAAAAGAATAAAGAATTGTATTCATTGTTGAGAGAATTATTCATTACACATTATATAATATACATGACCAATTAAAGTATCCATATAAGTGATCTAGAGACATCTAGAAATTCATTGACATAAACCAAAGTAATTTTCCACATAGTCCTAGGTAACCGATCCATGAAATAATCAATTAACTGATTCACATGTGTGGAAGTGAGAGAAACAGATGCAACTGCTGGTGATAAAAATGAGTTTTCCATGCATGAATGACTTCCACTAGTATAACTAAGTGTAGCTAACTCTGAACTCAAGAGAGACGCCCTATTTTGTAGGGGAATATTCTCTAGAGAGAATATTCTCATCTAAGGAATCATTCTCAACATTGGACTATCAACCTTAAGAAAATAATTACCTAGGTGAGTGTGTAATATCTCCAACAATAGAGAGAGAGAGAGATAGAGGTAAACATAT
>ML778476.1:1429741-1448219 GCA_009831015.1 Picea engelmannii | reverse complement strand
CAAAGGTAGAAAGGACTGTAGTCATCATGAATGTCATTTGTAGCAAAGACAAGGGGGAGAATACAAATATCTTGAACAAACTAGAAAGAAGAAGAAGAGAATGTTTTGTGTGGCAATGAGGTTCTGTATGAAGACAAAATGATTGAGAACAATCAACTCAAGAGAATTCAGGCTACACAGGTATGGTGAAATTGGAAGTCGAACAAATACAAACCCATCGTGAGAAGATTGTAGAAGAGGAGTAGGTTGGAAAGGACAACCCCATGGAATGAATGAGAAGGAAAAAACTTGGTAAGAAAGTCATGGGTTAATCAAACAAGAGAAATGAAAATAATGATATATCCCACATTCACAAGGAAACACAATAATTTTTAAAGGTTTATATTGCAAAAGAAATTTTGTGTAATTTGAATGTAAGTGGAAGAGTCACGATTGGAAGATTCATGGAAACGTGCAGAGTGTATTAAATTTTTGCAAAAAGAAATATGGAATTGGAACAGGATAAATCTTGATTGTTCATCTCTTGAGATCAATGGTTAAGATCAAATATTTTGTTTCTATACTTGTTAGTCCAACTCAACCATGTTAGTGCCATGATAGCAACCTCATCAATGCCACATGTTCAGTCAAATGAATGCCACATCAGACAAAGTCCACATCGGTGATTCCATGTGTAGTGCCACATGTCATGACATGTACCAATGCCACATCATTCAGTGTACATGAAGAAGACGTCCACATAGAATCTTCCTCATCTAAAACATGTAACAAATCCATGTCGTTACGACTACATGCGACGCAATGCATAAGATTATTATTATTATTATTATTTTTAAGCAGGAAGGAAAAAATGAAAACAATTAATCAACACACTTAACGATGAACACAATGTGCGCCAATCAACCAACTTGCAATAAATACACAACATACTGGCACATCATGCAACTGGACGAAGCATGTGATAATCAATTAGACCAATAAAATGACTAAGCTATGGAACAACATCAAGATCAACCAGACACAACTAGCATCAAAGACATAGGTACCTTGAACCTTCACAACAAGTGAGGAACAAGCACAAGCAAGAGTTAAAACACAAGTACCAACATCAATTACAACAAACATTACACCCCCATCGGGAAGCACATGATTATGTCTAGGTTATCATTCGCTTCTATTAATCAGGGCATGCAATGATCCCCTCATCAGGAATCATGCCGTCAAAAAGAGGTAGGCGTGACAGTAACCAAGTCGCAACATAACATATCTAGACCAATAACCCAAGAAAAATCGAATGCGCTAGGAGACTAAATTAACTATCAAAAATACATGAAGACTATACCCAAGCAACCAATAAACAAGTCAACAAGACACAAGGGAAATATGACTACTATAACAATCATACATCACATTAAATTCCAAAACAATCCTACATCAACATGGTTAATGGTGCAAAGGAATCTAATCTTTAACCAATCATACCTCAAATTAATTTCCTGAATCCACATAAGTCATACATTCCCTAAACTGATCTTTCTTTACCATTTATGGAATAACTACTTGTTTTTGGATTAAAAAGAGAATTAGTATATGCACTTAACATAATCAATACTAATACTAGTGTAATTAGGAAAGTAATGATGAATTACACCATGTTCACATAGTAAGAAGTATATTCTTTTATATGTACTGGTTATTCCATGGTGATGCTTGACTACATTAATCTGTACACATTAAAAATAATTATATTCAAAACAAATTGTTCATTGTAACTATTTTCCAATTCCAAATATTAGATAAGTTTTTTTCCTAAGGATGAATTCATTATAACCAGAATAATCATGTATGTCTATTTAGCTTGTTGATTTAAAGTAAAAGGTGATTCTTATAAGAATTGTATTGTTAGCCAAAGAATGGGTTACAGATTATTTTCCCTTTGATTTTTCTATACATAAGAGTGGGCCAATTGTCTCCGGGAGTTTTTAGCATCCATGATTTATACCAATTGATAAAAGAATTTGCAGTTTCAATCAATAAATATATTTTCTCAATTTAGTAAAAAATGAATGTTCACTTAATAAATCTATCTATGAAACATGTCTTGGGAAGCACGTATGAAAATGACAAACTGATGAATAAATATTGAATACCAATAACGTTGTTTATCAATGATGTCACTGTCTGACCATATTATCGTTGTTTGTTAATATTTGTTGTCAACACTCAATATCGTTGACTATTAATATTTACTGTCATCAAACCATATCATTATTTATTAATAAGTCTATTGATAATCTATTAATAAAACTAATGACAAATCTATTGATAATTCTATTGATATCGTTGTTTAACAATAACATGCTATCTATTAATGAGAAATCAACAATCAATAGATCCTTACCTTGCCCATTTAAAAAGAAAAAGAAATGAATCCAGCTTAGATTAAGTTAGCAATACGTAGGCATACCATGCTATCATTTCATTTGTTAATGAATCATTGCTTATCAATGATTTCACTGTCTAACAATATTATATCGCTATCCATTAATAAACGTCTATCTAGAACTAATATTATTGTCTAATAAAAGGAAATCACAGAGTTAAAATCATAGTGGTAAATTGCAGTGGTAAGTAGTCGGTAGGGATATCATGATGAGATCGTAGGGGTAAATCGCCATGGTAAAATCATTGTTGATAACTCTAATTTTTTAGGAAAATATAACGGATAAATGGTGGGTACGAGTCACCCAGATTCGCTAGGAAAGAAAAAGCAATTTATCCCCTTTTTGCAAGGAGCCAAGGAATCGTATATTAATCCTTCAGAGATTAATCAGTCAACACACAGAGATAATCATTCACAAGAAAATGCAGATATAATCATTCACAAGAAAATGTAGAGATAATCATTCACAAGGAAAACACAGAGATAATCATTCAAACATGAATCATTCAAAAACGCAGAGAGACCTGTACAAATCATGGAGAAAAATGAAGAGATATTAATGCTATTCGTTGGGAGAAATTGAAAAAAAAAAACATAGAGAGAAATAACGCTGAGATTCAAAGGGTGGTTTCGCTGCGCCTAGTAGTGAATTCGCTGGGCTATCAACCACGAATCTTCACAGACTATGGTAAAAAATAAACGTGGAGCATAGAAGGGTGATCCATCAAGATACCTGGAACACAATGAAGTGGAAACACTGGGTGAAGTGAGGGTTAAAACAAGGTGTAAACGCATGGTGAAAACTCAAGTAAAAGAGAGGGTGCCAAGAATACAACTCAAGGGAAAACGCAGAGGAACTTGTTGCAAATAAATTCGGGTAGAGGAATGATCCTACACTTATTATCCATGCACAAGAAAGTAGGGAATTTGAATCTAAGTATTTAACACCAGAGTGAAATACAATCGATTCAGATCTTGGCTGACTGCTCAGGCACAGACTAATAACTTAAAGGATCACAGAACATAGGATAAAAACACAAATCTCCATCCAGATCTTCTCTGTGGAGAAACAAATAATGAAATAAAGGCGCAATCAAGGAATAGAGAAAACGCAAGCAAAGTTTTGAGTATGTGGTTCATTTTGGCCATGCACAAATAGCCAGTAACTCATAATAATAGAGACTTTGGATAGCAAGGGGTTCTTACTGAATGAATCAAGTGACAAGTGAATTAAAATTTTTGTAGAAATACATGGACAAGGAAATATCATGGAAATGAAATCTTCATCCGAGTACAATAAAATAAACAAGTGTAAATTAAATTTCATTGCAAGTAACAACTTTCATAGGTGTACCTTAGCCAAATGAGAATGCTCCGAATTTGTTGTCCCGTGTGCACTCTGTCCAGCTCCCGCTTGCCAGTCGATGTGACCTCACTGGTACTTCCCAACCAATGCTAGGGGTAATTTTCCAGAGAATACTAGCACCCAACTCACCTCACAAGTTCGAGCTACCACTCATTACCCGATATGGGTATCCCAACTCCCACAAGAGAAAGTTCAGTCAAGATAAAATTTCAACAGCGTAACATTACGCAAACCAGATGTGATCCATACTCCTCCTCTGCCATCCCTTTTATAGAGTTTCTTAGTCATTAGTTTCCCAAACCCTCATTAGATTCATTTTTCATTTATTTAATTAGGAAAAACCTCCCCCGTACACATGTCGCCCGATACCCTAGTTGCACCATAAAATCAATTTTATTTATTAATTAATTATTCTTATTTCTCTCACCCACCTAAAACTGTTCCTAAAAATGCTCTCCAATGTCCCAAAATTCCCTTACAAATCTTAAATGACTTACTCCTTACTTAATTCCTAGTTGATTTCATAAATAGAAGGTCCCAAGGCTAGATTCCTTACTAAGTTAGAGATTAAGTTTTTTCTTTAAGTTTCCCCTTTTCCTTTAGTTTCCCTTTTTCTTTAAGTTCCCCTTTCTTTTATGTTTTCCCACTTTTTCCCTTTTAACTAAAAATCAATTTAGCAAGTGTAGATAAAAACAACCATTTACCCTTTTAATAAATTTAATCCTCCATTATAATTTTTACTTTAATAATTAAGTTTGAATTTATTAACCCCCTTCTTGTTACATGTTTATTTATTTATTTTTTCTTTAACCACATGTTCTACTTAGACCTAGGTGTAAATTTCCATAGGCTAGGCGACAACTATTTTTTAGGGAAATTTTAGTTATTAAACTTTACTCATACCATCATCTATTTTAGGGCCGACCAGGTTCTAAGGGGGCATAGTTTTCTAGGCACTAGGTTTATTAACTTATCATAGTTAAAATCGCAATTTGCTCTTTAGGATGCACTACGTGCTCCAAGGGTTCCACTCACCTCTTTCCATTTTATCTGCATGACGTGGCCTTCAAGATGCACTACGTGCTCCAAGGGTGCCACGCGTCTCTTTCCATTTTATTTAAGAGACATGCCCTTCAAGATGCACTACGTGATCCAAGGGTGCCACTCGCCTCTTGACTGAATTTGGTAGACATAAAAACATTGGAGTCAATACTATTCCAGGTGATCTTATGGGAGACTAAGGGCCTCTAAGGAATAATTCCCCTGCCTTATTGCGTGCCCCTTAGAATCATCGTGAGTGATTGTCACAGTTTGCCCTCACGACATCATGGGTCTTCTCGAACTAGGTAATCGTTAACCTAAAGTTCAAGCCACGATGGGAGTGCTAGTAGGTTGTGGCAGGGTTGTTGCCACACCTCTCCCTCAATGTCTCTAGTTGTCCTACATGACCCCTCTACTCCAACTGTGAGTTTGGTCGGAAAGCTATTGTCATCCTGCATCCACCAATGAATCATGTCAACAATAAATATCAATCATCATAACATCTAATCATATGTACATATGTTACATCAACAACATTCAAACCCTAACAGTCCCACTCCCTGACTTGATCCAGAGTCCAAGGGGTTTCATCGATGCCAATGCATCCTCAATGTCCAGAGTCCTGCACACTCAGGAGAACCTAGTCAATAGCACATGTCTATGTAAATACCACAAAATAACATATCATGAAATCTAAAACATCTCATAATCATAATCAAAACAACCAATGATATAATGACCCGGATCACTTGCCCGCAAGTGTCCTCAAAGAATAAGTCCACTCAGTGTGCGCAAGAGAGGGATGTTACACAACATAATCACAAGAGATCTTGAAAAATGACTAAGTATCAACACATCATGGAGATAGTGAGTAAAAAGAAGAATTGAGAGTATGTGAAGAAGCAAGCGTGAACCCATGGACCCATGGTGAGAGTTCAAAAATCGACTAAGTGTAAGAGATCCATGGTAGGAGTTTGAAAAATAAAATAAGTGTCAAGAATCGGTTGGACAAACGATCTCACAAATATAGAGTTGGGAAAATTCCATAGACCAACAAACCCATGGTAAGATTTCAAAGAAATGGCTAAGTATCAAGAATCATTTAGATGGACGAAGTCAAAAAAATTGGGAAAATGATGTGGACCTGTGGCCTATGGTGATATCTTGAAAAATGAATAAGTACCAAGATTCAATTGGAAAGAGATGTATCGAGAAATGACTAAGTATCAAGTAGGAATCAATCAAATGAAGATGTCTCACAGACCCATAATGAGAGTCCAAAAATCGACTAAGTGTTAAGAATCAGTTAAATAGACGAGGTCACAAATATAGAGTCAGATAAATGTTGTAGACGAGGTCACAAATATAGTATCAAGAATGACGAAGTACCAAGAGATTTTGAAGAAATGAATAAGTAGCCAGAGGGTGATCTGATGGACGAGAGGGTAATTAGATAGCTTAGAGGATGAGAGAGATCCAATGTCCCAAGAGGTTTATTCTTTTCACAGATCGGATAACCCAAGGGGTGAGAGATCTGACGACTCATAATGTCTTGTAGACCCACGATGAAATGCTTAGAAACGTTTCTAAGTATGGGTTCAAAATGAGTGCAACATAAATCGAGGGTGTAATTTGGACATTGTGGAAGTATGAAAAGATATGCCTTAGACCTGGGTTGAAACCATCATGATAACGTATCTAATCAGATGGTGGATGTGAGCTAAAGGATTGAACTATGTGAGAACTAGATCAACGATTGATATTAATATGAAGTCTAGATCATATGGAAGCCATGCACCAAGGATGTGTTGCATGCTGAGATGGATAGGGAATCATATTGATGGTTTTATCTAATCAGAGATGATCGAACGATTGATGAACGTTAAAGTTATGTTGCAAGGAATGAGATCAACATGTGAGATTTAATTGAGAATATGATCCAACAGTTGTTGAGTGATAAGGGCATAATAGTGGACAATGAAATATATCAATGGTTGAGATTGAACCTTAATATGATCCAATTATTGTTGAGTGTCATGGTTCATGCTCTGTCTAGAGAATCAGATGGAGTGCGATGAAAGGTAATTGAAGATTAGGTTCAAAGGATATTTTTGTATATTTAAAGGGATCTATATCCAACCACATGGAAATATCATTTAGATATGTGGAAAAACCTTTAGATGTATGTTTTTTATAAATAACGTTGCTCAAATCCAATTCAAAAGGAATAATTAAAAATAGGATGGAAGAGTGAGTAGTGCGAGTAAGTGTGGATCGCGTGAAGAGAAGATTTGAGGCTCTAACGTCCAAGGATGCTAGAGAACGAAAGGATGATAATGTAAGGGAGGATGGGAGGTGCAAGGAAAAAGGAACTTTTGATACTATGCAAGATTGTGAATTGTGATAGAAGAGACAAAATTGCAGACTGGTGTAGATGAAGGCTTGAATGAAAGATATAATATGGTATTATTGACAACTTAAAGAGCTTGATGTTTCTAATAAAATTTGTATCTACATGTAGTACTGAGTTGGTGCTGAGCTAAGGGGATAGGTGTCTCTTGCAAGTTGGTGCCTGTAAAAATTATTGTTGAGTTCGTGCTCAGTCAACGAGACTAGTGTCTCTTGTAGGTTGGTTCCTACAAACACTATTGAGTTTGTGCTCAATCAAGAAATTTGGTGTCTCCTGTTTTTTTTTCTACAAGCATTGTAACAGTAGGTTGGTGCCTATGATATTTTATTAAGGATTTGTTTTTTGTTTTCTTCCATTTGTGTTTTCACATTAAATATCTCTATACCATGGATTATATGTTTGTATGAGCATTCCTTATTAACTACTTATGACTGATGAAGTAATAAATTGATAAATATTGTAAGAAAAGGAAAAATGGTCCTATACTGATTCACCAACCCCTGTCAATATAATTAAGTGTGCCAAGAGAGTGGGGGGAAGAGAGAATGGGGAAAGGAAGGACAAAATGAGGGATAGAGAGTGTGTAAATGGGGGGGTTAGGGAGGGAGGGAGGGGGAGAGAGAGAAAGAGAAGGAGGGTGAGAGAGGGAGGTAGGAGAGTGGGGGAGTGGCAGAGGGAAAGAGAGAGAAGTACGGAGGGGCATATAGGGGAGAGAAAGGAAGGAGATACAAAGAGAGAGAGAGAGAGAGAGAGAGAGAGAGAGAGAGAGAGAGGGTAATGCCCCTCATTTTATAGATTTAAACATTTAATTTCTTGCTAGTTTATGTCAAAATTGATATTGTGAAAGTTATTGGAAAATACTTATGTGGAACTATGCCATCATAAAAATTGATGAGGAATATTTTTGTAAATTTTATTTTTAATTTATTTAATTAACAAGAGATAAACTGATTAGGGAATCTAGTTACAAATAGTAAATCATTATTCCATGGGTGAGTGAAAAGGATAAAACTACCAGAGTGAATTATTGTCCATGGGACAAGTGGAACCCTACTCCCAAATGCATGGGATGTGAGGGAACAAGATAGCACAAAATTAAGCCAAGAAGATTCCCTTGGGTTAGGGATGAGGCGAAATTGAAAATACCTAGGAAAATCTATTAAAGAAAAGTATGTTATGAGGGAGGACACTGCTGAGTACTTGTAAGGAAAAGAATTTGATGGTTCAGGGAAGAACCAAACTCAAAGAAACTGGAAAGGTTATACAACTTTCAGTCCCCATGGAATAATGATTTAGGATTGGGGTGACAAGGACAAGTATATTTGGATTTCCATGTCTATGGTTGGGAGGAACTGATTCTAATACAAGGAAAAGACCCTCTAGTGGAGGTTTTTGTGGATGCCCCTATAAAAATATCCCAAAAATCCATTTATAGTGGATGATACTAGTGAAGGTGAGCATTGTGAGGTTTTAGCAGATGTTTTTACATCGATGATTTTATAAGTACATAATGCACTAGTACATTTTAGACAACATGCACATCGGTTCCCTCAAAACTAGCGCACTGTAGCAGGGTTATTTCAAATAAAGAAAAATATTGTTCGGTGCACTACAAAAATAAGGATGCATCAGGAAATAATGATGCACTGTAATAATGCTTTGTTAAAAATACATAGTGCACAACGTAACACTGGAAGCACCAATGCACTATTAGTAGAGTGCACTGTCATATGGTTAGATACAAAACATTTATGCAACAATGTAGGATTACATCAAAAAAGTATATCAATGCCCTCCATTGTGTCATGTGCACTAGTGCTACAATACGGAGCATCGTGTTAGGGTTGATTTCCAAATTTAGGTGGTGCACTCTCTAAAACCAAGCACATCGAGGCATATATTATTATACCGCATCATGTCATGCTTAAACAAATTTTTTCACACTATTGTAGTTTTTCAAAAAAATAAAGGCGGTGTGCTATGGAGTCATATATGCACTGGTGCACACACAAAAAAATGGGCACTGTGTTAGGGTTACTTTTTTTAAAATATATAACTGATGCACACATTAAACATGTATGGCCCAGTGTAGTTGTGAATCAGGCGCATTAGAAGAAGGTTTTATTAAAATAAATTACTGACGGTAAAATTGATTTTTACCATTCTCAGTGTTGTAGAGATCAAAAGCACCGTGGAAACCTTTCCCTATTTGAAGCACCCTTCCATCAGTGTTTTCCTTGGTTGCATTCCTTTCATATGTTGTTGGGTGTGTGAATTTTGAATTTTGCCAAACGACGGGAAAATTCAGTTTTTTTGAGTATGTCGCAACCATGCCTCCCCAAAGACAAAATGTCAAAGTAATCTCCTTGTTTCTTCATAACTTAATTTTTCACTAGTTTAAAATTTAAAATTGAGTGAAATTTTAAGTGTTAAAAAAACAAACTGCGTGGTATGTTTGAGGCTCTCAGAGCACACCGTGTACAGTGTGACCTGTAAATTTATAGGGAGCACCACATACCTTGTTACATTTCTCAATGACATGTTCATAAACATAAATGAACCGATGTGTTAGTTTAGTGATGCACCAAATAAAATCATTTAACTAGTGGGGAGGTGCGTCAAAGTACAACTAACACATCGGGGCGTTAAAGTACATAGTGAACCACCCTTATCAGATATATTTTATGCAGTGTGTTGGTAAATTTCCACACTGGGGCATTCATGTTTACCAAAAGCACCACTAAGAAATGTAACACTATGTTGTAGTGCACCCAGTAATTGTTTTGGTGGCACCATGCACGGTGCGATAGGAATGACCGGAATGCACCGTTATAAAGTTCCATACTAGAAAATTTGTTAAATTTTGTGTGACGGTGTGACTATGTTAGTTACATGCAGTGATGCATGTAGGGAACATATACACATTGCATATTTTTTCTAATTTTAAATAGTTGTTTACCTACTTTAATTTTTTTTTCTTTTTTTTTTGGTTTAAGCGATGCGTATTATAAATGTAACACACCGGGGTGTATTGTTTGTAGTGTAGAGCCCAGTGCAGTATATTTTTCCAATGCACTACATAACACAGTAGAAAGATTTTGTTCAGTGCATTAGTGTGCACTGATGCATCATTTGTAGTGCTCACAATATATATGGGAGCACCGCGGACGGTGCATGACCCTTTTTTTTGGTGAACCGTTAATGCAATTATCTTATTTTTTGAAGTTATTTTTCTGTATTTATAGATAGAGTTACCATTTAGTATATTTTTTTTAATGTTTTATGTATGAGTGAGGCTGATGTATTTCATATGTTAATGATGCATAAACGTGAGCAGAGAGAGCAATAGCAATAGGAGGAGCATAGGGTGGACCTGTACAATGTTGTATGGGAATGGGAGGCGAGGGAGAGGGAGAGGGATTTATACCCTCACCCTATTACGCCAATGAATAATTCTCTCTTGAGGGATGTAGGCCTCATTAAGTATTATGAGGAAGATACATCCCTTAAGGGGAACTCTGATTTGTTGGTTCATTTGATCCGTCAATGGGATTTCCATCGACAAGATTTCTGTGTGAGTCTGGATTAGTGGTACCATCCCATAGAGGAGGATGTTTACTTTATCATTGGGCTATCTAGGAGAGAGGAGGATTTTCCCCAATTCTGAGATGTCTCATTAGGTGTTTCCACTTAGAGTCAACTCATGTACTCTCAATGATATATTGGGGTTGAGGTACTATCCCCAACTAATTTTTGGGTGTCTGGTGGACAACTAAAAATTGCCTCTTTCGATGCAGAGGAGGTTAGGTGTCTCTCACTCTTAGTGACTACCATAGCCGATTTTACTAGTGATGGCAATCACATTATCTTCCATTTTTTGTATTATGTTGATTCGTTGGTACATCGACCATGGTGTATCAGATGGTCTGACATTTTTTACAACAATTTTGTATAGCTTTCGACAAATGTCGGGCTATGATATGTGGGAGGTCAAACTTCCCATTTGCTTCAGAGTTGTTTTTCTTATTTTTTGAGAGGTTTCCAAAGACGAGGCTGACTTGTTTCCTTTAGCCTCCTAGGTCGAGGACTCATGTGTGGATGTGCATGTGGGGGGAGATGATTCCTAAGAGGGTTCAAGCAGAGTTTCCAACCAGGATTGTGCTAGACACACTAGGGCTACTAGGTAGTGCGACAGATCACATGTCTGTCATGGTGTCATGTCCTTACGCGGGTTTGGATTGACGAGGATGTCCAAACATCTTTTTCACAACAGATGAGCCACCAAATGATAGAGGTAATATTATTATTTTTTTTAAATTAATATAGTTTCATTTTATTGTCTTACTTAATTAGAATAAAATTGATTCTAACACATTCTTTAACTTATTTTATTAAATTGTTTAATGAATTAATTGTGTAATTATTTTTATGGTACTATATATATTGCAGATATTGGCACTTTCACTGGGGACGTGCCTCCTCCCCCAGTGGATGATGAGGAGGAGATGATTCCTGAGGCAATGAAAGGTCAAGGTCCTCAGGTGCAGATACCAAATGGCATGTGTCATAGGCCTGATACCAGATTCAGGTTGGAGTTGGGTGACCGACTCTCTACACTTTTGACTGAGGTGGGAGTCTTCCCTTCCTTGATGCGAGAAATCAAGGTATATCCTACACTCTTGGAGATTTGGAGGGACACGCCGCATGATTTGATGCTTCTTATGCATCATATCATCAGAGCTACCAGGATACTAGCAACAAGGAGGGCTCCTGATGATAGGCATAACTCTTCTTCCAGTACAGCTCATTCGTATAATACCCCATCAATTGATGAGGGTGGTCATGATCATCCTTCTCCACATCCTTCTCATCCTCCTTCACCTCACCCAAATCATGAGGAGGCAATACATATTCCTCATCCTCCTCTTTCACCTCATCATGAGGAGGCAACACATATTGCTCATCCTCTTTCACCTCACCTAGATAAGCATGCCGTACCTATTCCTCATCCTCCTCTTTCACCTCACCTAGATGAGCATGTTAGACCTATTCATCATCCTCATCTTTCACCTCACCTAGATGAGAAATAAAGACCTATTCATCATCCATCATCTTCCACTACAAACTAGGCCTCCACTACTGTTTTAGACATGCAGATTATCCCACCGGCTAGACCAGATATGTTATAGTAGTTATTTGAATTGTCCATGATTATCCCACCGGCTAGACCAGATATGTTATAGCAGTTATTTGACTTGTCCATGATACACACACACACACACACACACACACACACACACACACACATATATATATATGGTGTTTTTTTTCCATTGATCATGTTGATGATGTACTTAATTTATATGTTGATGTTGATGTGTATGTTAATTTAATAAATGAACATAAACTCAGTTTTTGAATCATCATGTTAACATATCCTCAAAAATGTTGTACTATTAAACATGCATATCTACCATATCATTATATCTAATTATATCAAAATAAAAAGTAAAATTCCATATCCCATTAAAAGTTCAACTAGACATTTAACATTTTTCAGGATTTCACAATTGAAAATACTTAAAGAAGATGAAACAATTTTAAATATATACAATGACATATAAATATGTTCAAATAACTAATGTTCCATTAAATCACAAATAATTTGAAAGACAAACACATTACGCATCAAACTGACTGTTAACCAACTAAAATTGTTCAAAGATTTGTTATAATTAACTTAACCTTTCCTCTGTCAGAAGATGAATAAAAAACAATATAATTAGCGAAATAAAGAATATAACAAAAAGATACAACAAAAATATTAAATATGAAATATTTTTTTTTACATATCACTCTCTATTGTCATCACACTCATTATCTTCCTCGCTTGGTATGATAACATTGTTGTTCTCAAAAACATGTTTTGATATAGGATTGTGTCTTAATACAACCCACCAATCCCTATCCAACAGATCTGGGTAACAAACCACTTGGTTGCAGTGTTTTGGGAAAACATAAGGCTTCTTAGCTTCATCCCACATCCTTTTAGAGTTGATACATATCATCCCACTATCATGATATTCCTTTACATTATTCCTATCAAAGGTGTCCCACCACTTTCACCTAAAAATAACACATTGGAAAGAAGAGAAGTCCACTCAAATGATCTCGTTTATATTTCCAACGTAACCTAACTTCCCATGTATGGTGTGTGTATCACGTTGTCTAGCACGACTAGATTGGTCGAACTTGACTTCCACTCCACATTCTTGTGGCATGTGTCCATCATCAACATCCTCTATGCGAAAATGATGTCCATATGCCCACATAGATGGGAACAAATGCACCTATAAAAAAATGAATAAATCACAGTGTCAATATGTGTCTAATAACCCGAACATTAAAATATAAAATAATATAGATGTACTTACAATTAAAACGTGCATTGCAAAGTTAAAAATTATGTAAACAAAAACATTATTACCGAGTTGCTGCAACCAATCCCTATGTTTAGTGCATCCTCTTCTTCATGCGGGTAACAATCAAATGCACCACATTTCTCTTTGACTTGGTCAACAACCCAACTATTGGGGCATATCATTGGCATATTTTCTTTTAAATGATTAGGATAAGGCTTTCTTCTACCATTCAACCATCTAAATTAATTCCTGTCACATTCCCATTCCCTCCTCTTTCGTTCATAGAATGTGACCCACGATTATGCTTCCTCCGAATTATAAAGATTGAATTTATTGATGGCACCAATTTTTTAATTCGTTGATGTATTCATGAAATCAAACCAACATATAGTATATACGAGATCATGAAAATATACAATATAAATTTCATTGTGAATAGTTATTGTGTAGAAATTTGACAAAAAATAAGTCACTTATTATTTATCAAGCGCCTTTTTCCATTCATTTGGAGAAGCTCCACTTCTATTTTTTCTTCATCCCTTTCGTCGTCCCAAATCACTGCACCTGGTGTGTTTTCTATTTTCTTGATGTACTCATTGGCATAATAGAAATACTCATATGATATGTAACCCTTTGTCATAGACCCCTCATGTTTTTCCCTTTGACGAACAAATCCCTTCAATTTCTTCATGCACCTCTCTAAAAAAAACATCAAATGACAGGATACCACCACGACTAATTCAACCTCATCTACTAGGTGAATTAGAAGATGAACCTGCAAGTCCATAAAACTTAGTGGTAGTTCCTTCTCAAACATACAAACTATCTCAGCTATCTCTTGATGCCACCATGGAATGCTAGCCATATGAATCTTGTTTCTTGTGATCCAATGTACAAATGAAAATAATTTAGATATGGAATGCCTTAGGTCATGGGGGAATTCATGGTTCACACACCCATAAATGAGAAGAGGATAATGACACTACAAATTAAACACATAAAAAATTAATCATTTTTTATCCCATGGCATAAAAATAAAAAATACAAATAATAAAATCATATTTTTGACATACATCGTATCTTTAGGAGGTTCAAATGGCCATGTGATTTCAAACTCGACAAATGGTCTTGACGCACAATGAAGCAACGTCATAGGGAAGAACCATATAAAGAAGGCACTTTCACACCCAATATAACTTCCTTTGCCAAAGAAAGATCTTCTTTCTTCAAAATACATGGGACATCACCTTCTTTGAAAGACCAAGATGAACTAGCCTCTCCTCTACTTTCTTGTCTTGGCCAATGTTTCTTTTTAGTTTTTGAAGAAATAAGATCTCTCCTCATGACCAATGTGACACTTTATTTCGATGATATGTGCCTCCATAAAGAATATAAAACATTTTTAAACATATGCATGGGATCTAGTAAGTTGGGAATCTTAAGATGCTCCCAATAAGGGAGCTCATAAAAGATAGATTTCCTTTTCATCCCAGTGAGAAATTTCTTAGCATAGGTGTCGAATAATTTTGGATCATCAAACATAGGCTCCCCATTTGAACTGAACATTTTTGTAATATCCTTCTCCTTCTCTCTCTCATATGCTCTAATCCATTCTATTGGTGTCATTATTGTAGGCATTTGGGTTCTCTCTGGTTTACCATTGAAAGTTGATGTTGTTCTTCTATAAGGGTGTTCTTCTGGGAGGAATACCCTCGAGTAGTCGTACACTATATTTCGTAGGTGGTTAGACCACCTAGCCTTCAGAGAAGGTCCAAAAAATTTACATCCATGATATCCTTTAGTTACAAGACCTGCAAAATTATTGTATACATAACATGTTAGCATTTAAGAATAGAATGTCAATCACAACGAATAAACTATGTAAATAAATATTTTTACGTATATAAAAAATCAATAAACATGCTAATAACCAAAGCAAACTCCTAAGCCTGGATAATCATGTGTGGTGTAAGAACATATGCCATACAACATAAAACTCCTCTCTCTTGTGATGGGTCTTGATACATCGTATACATGTATCCCTTCCCATAATTCCTTCAATTCATCTACCAATGGTTGTAGGTAGACATCCATATTATTCACTTGTCTTCTACTAGGGACTATATGAGCCAACATAAGATGTTCATTATTCATGGAAAGCCATGGGGGGATATTGTTATTGATCACTACTACAGGACAAACAAAATAGTTGGTGTTTTGGAGGGAATATGGGTTCACGCCATCCATTTCTATGCTAAGTCGTAGACTTCATACTTCATCCTTGAATTTTTTTGTCCATGTATTATCTATATGCTTCATAGCTATTGAATCTATTGGGATTCACATAACTCCCAACTCACTTCTATGTGATTCCTTCCATCCCTGCAACATAGCTAATTATTTGTAGTGAAAGAGTGATGCAGGAGCATAAGCTCACAGTTCTAGAAGATCTATGGCTGTGGAACGTCAAAGCCAAATTTTACTAAAGAGAGTGGGTGCTCTTAAATTTACTTTGTTGTATTAAGTTAAAATTGAATAAATTGTCAAAGGATCTCGAATCCTAACAATGTAATAGCTGTAGGAGAAGTTAGGATTACAAGCAAAAATTGTAGGATCTAAGTGGATTTGATCCAGACTTTGTGGATCTGAAAACCTAAGTTTGAATTGTATTAAACAAACTAAGTTCGATTGTAAAAGTGGGGGATGAGAGACGAGAGTCAGAAGAAGAGAGAGGGGGAGAGAATGCACATAATCGTTGCAGAGGAGAGAAAGAGAATTCATTAATAAAAGTTTTTATCTATTATGCAACATTCTTATATGTGTGAAACCCTATTTCATCTGTGTATGATTATGATATTTTTGTTCTCGTTGATAGAACATATATGATCTGTCTGTAGTATTTTAATAATCCTTGAAATCGAAACAATCCTGAAGTGAACTGAGGTTTTCATTCTGTAAGTATTGGGATTAAGGGTGGATATCACAGCAGAACTCGAAGGGATCAAGGATTGACGGTGCCAATCATCCAGAAGACGGACGATCAAGATCTGAGCGGAACCAAACAACTAAGAATCGACGGTCCAGATTGTAGCGGAAGGAGGAGGGTTCAAACTCCGATGCATTTGGTGTTTTCCGTTGCAGCCATGTGTCCATCGGTGTATGGAAGTGGAGATTGAAGGTAAGTACGAAAAAGTGTCAGTGGTGTTCTCCGTTGGGTTATGGTCATGTCGTATGGTTGTAAGGTGCTTAGCAATATTTCCGTTGGGTGCTAGAAAAATGAAAAAGTGTTTAATCCGCCAATTTAAGAGGAGTCTTGTCAAATGGAATAGAATTTCCAAGTATAGTGACAGATAGCTAAATTTAGCTCTATCAAATGGTTTTCACTAACACCAGCTGCATTAAGTGGTATCAGAGCGAGATCTGAGGAACTATAGCATTGTATATGAAAGGGAAAATTTATTTTTCACCTTTACCAGTAATCGAGGCAAAAGAAAGTCTGAACAGTGATACTTTAAAAACAGATTTCTTACCCTCAGACATGGCTTTCAGAATAGGATGAGGTAGGAGAGGTCGAGGAGGTAGACCTATAGACAATGCAAAAGTATTGGAAGAATTGAGAAGTCTCAGAGAAGAGATGGCAACCATGAGAGAAGCTGGAAGAAGAGATCCTGTAGCAGGTGATGTTAGTGAAAATGAATAGGAAGATGAACATGAACTTGAAGAAATAACAGATGAGAATATTGGATTGAAGTTATTAAGGGCAGTATTTGGGGCAAACCAAGATTAGAAGTAAATGCATATGATGGAGGATTAAATCTTGAGGAATTAGTTGATTGGATAAATTCCATGGATAAGCATTTTGATTTTGCTGAAGTACCTGAGGATAAAAAGGTAAATTTTGCAGTGACTAGACTTAAAGGACATGCTTTACTTTGGTGGGATGGTGTACAAGTAGAAAGAAGAAGATTGCAAAAACAACCAATTAGAAGTTGGAATAGAATGATTGCTAAATTAAAGGAGAAATTCTTACCTAAAGATTACCAATTAGCCTTGTACAGACAGATGCATAACTTGAGACAAAGATTTCTTACTGTCAGAGAATATACAGAGGAATTTTACAAAGTGAATATTAGAGATGGATGCACAAAGGATACTCCTGAGAAAGTAGCCAGATACATGAATGGTTTTAAATTTGACATTCAAGATGAGATGAGTTTGTTTTCACCTCAATCAGTTGAAGAAGCATATCAATGTGCTTTGAGAGTGGAGGAGAAACTGAATAGGAGGAACAACTCAGGGAAAGGAAAAGGTCAGCCTTACAGGGGTAAGGGACAGTCAACTGGAAAAGGAAAATTTTTAGTTCAAAAAGGTGAAGCTGAAACATCAAATCAGCCAGAACAAAGAGGAAGAGACTTCAGAGGAAGAAGATCTTTCAGAGAGGCTGAGGAAGAGGCAGAAACCATGAGGTTAGATGTTATAATTGTGGAAAACTAGGACATATGTCTTGGGATTGTCCAGAAGGAGCAGCAAAACAGGGGAATGTTCAAGTTGCACAAGCTGATATTGAACAGAAAGCACCTGAGGACCATGTTGAGGTTCCAGAAGCAGGGGAAGCCTTGTTGATGAGGAGAATTTTGCTGAAGCCAAGCAAATAAGTACATGAACCTGAGCAGAGGAAGAGCTTGTTCAAAACAATGTGCAAATCACAAGGTAAGTGCTGCAAGTTGATTATTGATAATGGCAGTACTGATAATTTAGTTTCTGTAGAGATGGTTGAAAAGTTAGGATTGAAGAGA
>ML778476.1:1369939-1392769 GCA_009831015.1 Picea engelmannii | reverse complement strand
GCAAATTATTAGGTCTTGAGAGCTGCAGAGCTTGACCAACTCAGTACCAAACAAATTCTCAATTAGGTCTTCAAAGCTTCTTTTGTAACTATTAGATAAAACAAGGTCCTCATCTAGCCATAAAGGATTATGGTTGGAGTCATCGCTTAAAACAATAGCTTGTTTAGTTGCAGTCCTAGCATTAAAGTCTCCTAGAAGGAGGATATTATCTTCATTTTTCAAATTATAAATATCTTGTTCTAAATTATTATAGGGACAAATTTTATCTAGATTACTTTTCTTATAAAAAGTAGAATTAATAGGTGAAAAATAACAAATTGCTATATACATATTCTTAGCATTGGTGTATGAAATTTCTATCCAAATGTATTGATTAAGAGGGTCAATCTTATGAATTTGAATGTGAGGAGAAATGTTTTTTCTAATATAACAAGCTATGCTTCCTATCCCTCTACAGTGGGATTTTTTGTTCCATGCCAACCACAAGACAAATCCTTCCATGTTAGGGACCTTAGACTCCTCATGCTCCCAAGTTTCAACTAGACAGATAATATCAATATCACTCGGGATCCAACTTATCATAGGACCTTTGTGCCATGGAAAGCCACGACAATTCCAAAAAAGGATCCCAAGTGTCCCAAATTCCTATTTATTATTATCCTTCTGGTCTCTATCCCTAACAATAGCTTTTCAATTTCTAATTATTGCCCATTTTCCTTCTTTCCTGGCTTCTTTTACCTGTTGAACTTCCTTCCTTAATTCAGCTTGGTCTTCGGGAATGAGGTCTTCATTTATAAATATTCCTGACCCTTTTAAGCTCAGAGATTTACTAAGTATGCTATATTTATGGTCATTACAACTTACTTTGATGCAGATCAACCTATCTTTGTGATCAATTATTTTTCCTATCCTCTTTGATTCTATGAGGTAAGTTGTATCAATTTGTGATTTATTTTTTAATTCTTCTTTTACTATTGCTAGCATATCCTCCTCTTGTTGTTCTTTTATAACAAAAATTATGAGTTTCAAGGATCTTTTGTTACGCTCATGGTCCAATTCGATTAGCTTATTCATTTCCTCTTTGATGGGTTTGATATCCAATTTGTTTTCCATATTATTGAGGGTCAAATCGTTGGTTAGTTTTTCTTCTAGCTCTTTAATCCTATATCTCAAGTTGTGATTTTCTTCAACCCCTCCTTCTTGGGTTGATTGTTTATGTTTTTCCATTTCTTGAATTCTATCTTCATTGTCTAAAATTCACTCTTGAACCCTAAGAATCTATCCTCTATTTGAGTTTGAATGGTATCTTTAATTTTTTTTATCAATCATTGCCTCTAGCTCTATTTGGACTTTTACGTCTCTTTCTTCACTCCTTTTTTCTAATGTTTCTAACTCTATTTGGATTTTGGCATCTCTCTCTTCTCTTTTTTATTCTACTGATTCTATATAGTCGTAAAGGATCTTTAGGGTGATTTTGGGGGGCCTCCCCTTGTTAGGCCGAGTTTTTGGAATAGGTGGTGGAGTGCTGATATTGAAAAGAAGAGAAAAAAGATGTAACAATTATTATAATTGACTGACTTTATTTCTCAAATCAACTTTTACTTCTGAAACTTAAAATAAATAAATAAATAAAATATATTTAAATCTCTTTACTTAAAATTAAAATTGAATCAAAGTAAAAAGTGACTCACCTCATTTTAGATGTCCAAATGCTCAACTTTTTGAAGAAGCCAAAAATAATTTCTGAAAATGACAGAGAAGTCCAGAGAAACTACATAGATTATTCTGGGTAAAAAGGGTAAAAACTACAGAGATTATTCCCATTAAAAACCCTATATATATAATCTTAGAAATAAAATATCTGCTTCGAAAAAAAAAAGAGAGAGAGAAGTATTATTCCTGTTCAAAACGACACAAATAAGAGAAATATTATTTCCGTTCAAAACCACAGAGAAATATTATTCCCGTTCAAAACCGGTTGAGACCATGGAATCCCACAAAATCAGAGATCAAAAGTTGACTAAGGACAAGGGAGTTGGAATTTCCAAATAAAGATAACAGAAACCCGAGAGTAACACCCCACAAATATCTGGAAAAATACATGTTTACTGATTTGGATGAAGTATTTTTCTATGATTTTCCACACTTATTGTAGGAGTGGATACTAAGGTTAAAGGGTAACCACACAATGAACTGGATCTGATAGTTATAGTGGACCCTAGTACAGATTAAGCAGCTACAGCAGGTGAACAAAAAATTCACCCGCGTAGTATATTTTTGGCTCGACAATATTGTGGCAGGCTTTATAACAAGGTTTGCAGTAGATACAACAAAGGCGTACAACGCAATGGAGCAAGTGTTCCTATGTGAAACTCGAGGAAGGTACATTAGATCATTGTATACTTCTATTAAGATACTATTATACAACAAAGGCATATTGACAATGGAGTCGGACATCTAAACTTCCCCGTGTGCATGGGGGAAGGGGGGAAGCACTAACAAAAAAAAGAGAAATGGAAGGAGAAAAGGATAAGGGAAAGAAGGAGGAACCCTTGGACCCAATCATGATGGATGATGACCTGATCAAGCGGATCATGGTGACAACTGGAAAGACGCTAGCGGAGTACCCTACCAATACAAGGTGGATACCAAGAAGAGAGTTGTATCCGTGAGTGAAGGCTTGGCGAGTGACGAGGAAGAGGTAGAGGATCTCCGGGCTGTGGATATTATTGAGGAAATCTTGCATGCAACATATGAAAGGAAGACGAGAGGTCCAAGAATGGGAAGAGAAGGCAATAATCCTATCCATATTAATGTCATTGTGGAACCCTGTTGATGGGCGTAAGTGATACACCGTCAACTGGAAGGTCAAATTCGGACCGGGGTTGTCTAAATAACCCAAGCCATTTGGAATGAAATGAACTGACGAGTTTAATTGCTCCATTGGCCAACTAAAAACATACAAATAAAAAAAAAGGGAACTAATCTAAAAGAAACTATGATACTATGAACATGAATTTAATTATTTACAAGTGCTAAAACAGAAACATGAATATCAGCATGTGATTATGAACAGGGTACTTACAATTTGCAAGTTTCGTTGGATGTCTTGCGAAATCGATGTTTTTTTGAAATAGTTTATGAAGTAGATAAAGAAATCACATACACTTTATATTTTCTGTTTAATATTTAAAATCTAAAGAACTAAAGATTACTAATAAAACACATTTGAAATAAGAACAGATAAACATGCAAAGCTAGTTCAAACTGCTCCTATTTCATTTATGTATAATCTGATTAAAAGAAAATACTAGTAAACTAACCTACAGGTAATGAGTTTATTTCCCTGTGCAATTCAAGCTCCTAGTTGTCCTTCCTATGAGGGAACCCTATAATAGGATGGTGCTAACATTCCCAGAACCAACTCAGAGGTGTTTTGGAACAAGAATATAACAGTTAACACATGAATATATAGATATGATGATCTTATAATGATGAACACTTATAATAAAGGAAACTTTAATACAAAGACTTCATGTAATACATCATCCAATATCCAACATAAATCCATGATATTTAAATGAAATACTAATCACAGATGTAATATATGAACAACAAATTATGGACAAAATTAAAGTGCTGAATAATATGAAGTATTATATGATCATAAGACTAAAGATGTATAAACTTAATAACATTTCATAATATAAAATACAAAACACAATGGGTAAGTGCCACGTTGGTCTAAAGACAAGGAGTGAGCAACTTGTCCATACAGTCTTGAAAGTTACATGACCATAATGTGTCCAAATCAAAGATGCCTCACTACTAAGAGTGAACAGTACTTAAACCAGTTAAAGATTCAAATGCTCATATCATACAAGATAGAGTTGAATCCAAAAAATTAGAAAATATTTCAAAAATAGTGAAAATAGTAACAACTCATGCATGAGTTGGTTTGTCAAAAATAAACCAAAGTTTTATAAACATAAAGAGGCAGAAACTATTTGAATAATTGAGCGTATAATTCAAGGTGTTATGCTCCATGCAATCAACATCACAATCTTCCATTTCCTGTAAATAACAAAAACGATTTGATATTCAAATAACCATACTAATTATTATTCGAAAAAGGACTGGCTATAGAATCATATATTATGTAGCTAGTCTTATTAATAGCAAATGAAATCAAATTAAATCTCTCTATTTTGATTTTCTATAAAAAAAAATAGAATAAACAAAAATAAAAAATCGTTTTACCATTAGAAATTAGTACAAGCAGGATCTCATAGTTTGGAATGTATAATGGATTTGAAACTGGTTGTGTTTTTTATTATGATATTCCCGGACTTCTTGGATCTTTTTCTCTCCCTCTCTGTGTACACCTTCAAGTCAAAATTCTCTTGTTCCAACAGGGCATTCCGAGTGGCCAAACATTTCAATTGATCCTATAAGAGCGAGATATCTCTATAATAATGCTCTATCCAGTCGAGGAAGCTATCACAGTGCACTAGGGAAATGGCAGAATAACATGGAAAACAATCGACAATGGGTGCTTCATGTGTCAATGTGGTCTGTTCCAGGTCATGGCCAATACCTGAAAAAACTTATTTTTCCTTGAGACAAGGGGGTAAATTAGACATGAAATCATACTTCTCAACCTGGGTGACAACCTCTTTCATGGGGTACTGATTTTCTGGGTCTTCACAAGCCAAGAAATCGTCTATCTCTCGATCTGAACACCGGTCATCGATCTTGATCAGATCGATCGAGCTCAGCTGATTACTCTTTTGATTTCTTAGTTTTCTAGAAATCAAACGACCAACATTCTTATTTGATCTAAAAATGAAAGAAGACTTGAAAAACTTGAATAAATATTGCAAGTGAAATGCTATGTGTTTAAAGCAACAGGATCAATTTTCAATACATAAATTAAGGATTACTTATGAAAAATACACATAGACAGCAGCATAAACATTGAACATAAACACATGTGCACAACAATTGATAAAGGAGTTCACCCCTCTTATGGGCTACATCTCCTGGTCCAGCTTCCAATGGATCATTATTATTAACTGCTCAAAAAGTGCTCAAAAACATGTCTTACAATGCTCAAACTGACAAACCGACTGCTCCAATGGCTTCCCAGCGTCCCAAAACCCCTGTTTGGGCTCTTTCGGCACCTCAATCGGTCGAAAAATGAAGAAGTTAGGCCTCCTGGAAGTCTCCCTCTTCAAACTTGCTATCTCTAGTTCTACAATTCACACCCTCCTTCAAAAAACCTGGCTCACACGCTCTTTTAAGCGTAAAAACCCAGTCCCGTACACAACCATGCATCGGTACAAACCATAGGACGATTAAGGCGCCTCCAGCCCCTAACCGCCTCGACACCTGGGCATATGGCCATGTGACCTCACACTGGGAAAAATGGTGGTTAAACCGTTTGAAAACCGTGCAACTTCCGTTGGGACCCCACGCCAACATTTAACACACGGGTCGTGGTTTCAAACCCCACACATACACATAATATATATATATATATATATATATATAATACATTGCAATGCAATGTATTGCAATACAATGTAATACAATGAAATGCACGCATGCCAAAACATTCGAGCCAATACATATATGTTGGGGCATATGTAATTCAATGCGTCCACGGGTCGGGGCTAAGCCGCGGCCCGACCCCCCTTTTCTTCCAAACATAAATCAACCTTAAATATATGTTTTATGACATGGTAAACAAGGAGCAAATGGCGGTACTTTGGTTAGTGGAGAGTTATGAAGTTGTTAGTGTGGGGGGAGGTCTGGGGGTCGAACCCCGCGGAATCCCAATACAATTTTATATAACCAATCAAACAATAATGAGGGTGACACGTGGCGCCCATGGATTGGGCCACGTGTCCTCATATTACTTGCCACCAATCAGACACATGTCACCATCCAATACGCCAGCAACCAACCAATAAACAACTGCCATGTCATCACCATATGGCTTGTAGGGTCTTGCCACGTCACCATACAGACTGTACGGACAGGTACAGTCAGCATCCAAAAATTTTGCCTGTTTGGCTTGGTGGAAAGATCGCGATATCTCCTTCATACAGACTCCATTTGAGAAAGTAAATATACTGCTAGAATCAGGAAGACGAGATGGACGCAATGGAATTGTTTTTATCGCATTCCGAGAACTTTGAAAATTGAGCAAAATTTGATCCCCTGATCATTATTCCTGAATTTTAAATCTGTGCTTTGTGGTTTCTTTTCCTTACGAAAATTCTTCACAACAAATTTATCATTATCATTTAAATTAGAGTCGTTCATAGGCACATGATGATCCTTTTATTTTAATTCGGTAATTACATGTTCCACATATCTTCTAGGTGAGAATCTATATGGTAATTCTTTATCCACAGGGGTTTGATCAACAACAGAAATTGGTTCAACAAATTCTGAGCCATCAATTGAATTAATTACATGCCTTTTAGTTACTCGTTTGTCCAAATTAGGGTTTACAATTAAAAGAGGGTTGACTATGGCGTCGGCCTGGGTGAAGCTATTTTTTATTAGAAAGGTCTCCCAATTGTAACCTATTTTTGACAAGTGATAAAACGACAAGATTTTAACGAGTCTGTGGTGAAACAGACTCAAATTGATACCCTATCTCTTAAAGTTCTTAGACATTTTGCAAAGACTCATCAATAGGTAAAAAGGCATATCCAACTCAAACCCTATGAAATTCATAAGAAAACAGATGTGCTATAGAAAAACCATCCCATACCGGCCTTCACAAGTGACAAACTGTTTCAGAATTAAAAGGAGACTGTGCCATCTAGGTTTTAGCAATGCAATGGGAATACCTTTTGTACAAAAAGTGGATTTGTGGGAAACCATGAATAAACTCCATGGGACGTCCTCCATATTTTCATTCTTAAACCACCTCTCACATTTTGAAGGGAGTCTTGTTGCCCTGCTCATGAAATCCTCTATTAATTCCAACTATATATCCACAACCTTGGCCCTAAAACCATCAAAACTTTGTCCAAAAGATTTTGCAACTGGGATATTATAGCCTTCAAACTTCTTGAGGAACACATCCCATCCATGAGCCTTCAGGTCATCAATAGCATCATCATGGGATAACAAATCTTGGCATCCGTTCGTCTTGATACAAACCACGAGTGCCATTACCACTGTGACAAGGATACAAGAGATATCACAAGGGATAGGTTTAGGTTTCCAATGGATGAGCAACAGAGACAGGTTTAAGCATAATCTAATGGCACAAAAATCGTCGAGTCTGGGGGCTAGCATATCTCGGACATGAGAGATAAGGAAAATGAAAACCAGAGGGTTCGTAAAACTCCCAACCATTTCTCACGATGAATGTCAAACCCTACAAAGTACAAAGCCTCATACACATAATGAATGGTCTCATTAATGTTTTGGGCCAACAAGGTGAAACGAAAACAAAAGTACAACATGACTGTACCAATTTACATGAATGTTGATAAGACAATTGAACTCATGAGAATAAAATCAACATTTAACCAAGGTTCTTGTGCATTCAAACATTTCAATAATGAACTATAGAACCAATGGAGTCATGATACCCATAGTCAATAAAGATTTCGATAGTGTATTATTGAATAAGTTCATAACTCTTGAGTTTAAACCATGCATGGGTGCCTTCTTAAAACGATATTTCTAAGGTAAAAGATTATGAAACCAAGCCAAGTTTTATGTTTAAATTCATGCTTACAGTTATGAATTAAAAATAAAACAAACGAAAAGAAAACAAAAACAAACTCAATAAGGTAATCTCAAACCAATCATCGCCTCAAAACTCAAAAACATAAACATTTACAAATGGAAGGTGATGGTAGCTACAAAAAGGTATAGTCTCTTTGTGGAAACTTTGATTGTGATAAGTATCAAAAATCATGTGTGGCTGCGAACAATGGCGACGTACTGGGAGAAGGAGTTATCTCTGTATCACCAGAAAATTCATGTTAGGGTGAATCAGATGAAATGTTTTTTTTTTTTAGAAATAGTTAACAACAGGTCAAGCATACTGATCATAACTCAAAAAATAATGCATCTTGGCATCATATGTATTTCAGTCTAAAAAAATGTCATCCGGTATCAAAGTTCGATTACGAGTGTAGTGGTTGTTTATGCAGTTGACTTCAATATTGTTAACATGGCCACTTTTACCAGCAGACGTCCATAGCCTTAGAAAGGATGTCATTTTACCCTCTCTAGTACCTCTATCTGGTACAAGAGTCATCCATTTATGATATGATACATATTTGTACTTTGATCAAATTGAAAACACACTTTGAGGATCTTCTTAAACCCGACATTTCTTCACTGCTAGCAGGCCTATTCAATACCCCAATGAAGGTTCCTTGGTATCATGCATGCATTTACCTGCTTCCAATAGACATGTTCAGTGTCCCGACGGGTTCACATACACTTCCGACACATTACCATGCTTTCATCCCTCTAGAATTTGCTTATAGTTTGCAGAACTTAATAGTATTCAAGAGGGCGGGGTGATACTGAAAATCTTGTAGTTTGGAATTAAAAAGATTGATCTTTTACCAATTATTCTTCTGTTTTGGTGACCTTCATCATGATTTGGACACTTAGATTTCAGTTAGGAAATCATCTCGAGGACGAGAAGGTACTATTGAGTTGTCTTTCTCAAAACAAAGACAACGTTAGAAGTTTA
Organism: Picea engelmannii; assembly: GCA_009831015.1. NCBI lineage: Eukaryota > Viridiplantae > Streptophyta > Pinopsida > Pinales > Pinaceae > Picea > Picea engelmannii. Next base: position 1,384,026 of record ML778476.1, on the reverse strand, counting down.
TTAATGACAATCACGTCTACTTGTAATTTCAATGAGAAACCAGAAACAATGATTTGAGCATAAACTCACTTCTATTGATCCAAGTTTTAACACTTACTGCTCAGGTTCTTAGGAAGTTATCAATTGTTGCTAACGAACGAAAATTTTGATTCCCTTTCAAAAATGAGATGGTGACTTAGACATAATTATTCATAAAACAAATACAAATCAAGCAAAATGAAAAGAACCAAAATAAAAAACAAAAAAGAAAATAAAAAAAAATTATTTACAAATGAGTGGAACAAAAATCATCAGGTGAAATACCTCTTAAGGGCCTGGCCATTCACTAGGAAAGTGTCTGGTTGTCCCTCTAAATTATGCAGATGGAAGGAGCTAGGACCCAACTTTTCATAGATTACAAATGGTCCCAGCCACAGATTTTGGAACTTGGTATGTTCCCCCTTACCCTCGTGGGCTTTATCCCACTTGAGAACCAGATCTATGACATTGAAATTCCTATCTGAAGATGAATTTGAATCAAACCATATTTTTACAATCTGTTGGTGCTAATCCAGTTTCTACTTTGTCTGTGTTCTCACCTCCTCTAGTTTTAATAAGGCATTGATTCAATTTTCTAGAGGAGGGCACTCCTCTTCTTGAAATTTCTACGACAATTGCAAGGAAGGAAGTAAGACATGTGGGGGGGAGAATGACTTCTCTTCCATAAACGAGGAAAAAAGGGGAATTACCAACAGAGGCTTTTGGGGTTACTCTATCAGCCCAAAGTGCATTATACAATGCATTGTGCCAGTTCTTGTGATTTTTTGAAACTGTCCTTTTAATAATCTTGATTAAATTATTGTGTGTTGATTCTGCTAGACCATTTCCTTGAGGGTAGTAGCTTGCAGAATACTTCAGTTTAATCCCTTCTTCTAGAGAAAAAATGTTCATGTCAAGGGATGAAAAGTAAGAGGCGTTATAAAAAACCAACATTCAGGAATGCCGAATGGAGTGATGATATGAGAGTTCATAAAAGATACTACCTGACTTGTGTTTACCACTTTTAAAGGTACAAATTCAGACCATCTTGTAAAATTGTTTGTTCTTGTAAGGATATACTTGTCTTGTTGAGAATAAGAGGGATTAATTGGTCCTATGATTTCTAGGCCCCATTGCTGAAAAGGTGCATCTATAGTAACAGGCTGCAAAGGGAAAGTTTCCCTTTTCACCCATCCTGCAGCCTTTTGGTAGATTATGCATTTGCGGGACATCGTGTGGGAATCTTTAAATAAGGTAGGCCAATAGTACCCAGATCTTAGCACTTTGTGGGTAGTGGTACCTCCATCGAAGTGACCCCTGGCTTCACCTGCATGAAGTTCATATAGCACTTTTTCTGACTCTTCCTTTTCTAAACAACACATAAGAACGCCATAAAAGTTCTTTCGAAACAATACATCATTTATTAACTGAAAAGATGCAGATTTTAGCTTGAGTGCTCTTCTATTTTTAGGATCGAGACTGCAGAGAGAAGATCCATGTGTTAATAGAATCTAGTGTTCTCATACCAAGAATTGGCAGTGGCTTGTGCACAACTGATCTATTTTTCATTATGCCGATTCACAGTTGAGGTGTTTATTTGAATTTCATGTTCTTCAACTGAATCAACCACTAGTTTACGCAAGCCTTGACCTCTAACAATTTGTGCAGGGGTTATTTCAAGGTCGTATTCTTGTAGTGACATCATCCAATTTTCCCTTTTCTCGCCCAGTTATTTTTGTACTAACATATTTCTTACAGCTGGGTAAGGAACAATAACCTTGGTTCTGGATTTCAATAGGTAAGACTAGAAGTGTTTCACTACTTTGAAAACAACATATGCATGCTAATCTACTGATGGGTAATTAAGCTCTGCTCCTTTAAAAGATGAACTCATGAAGGCAATGGGTATCTCATTGCTTTCAATGTTTTTCTGTGTAAGCACAATAACATAAGATCTGTCAGATGCAAAAGTGTAAAGAGTGAAATCCTAAGAAAAGTCAGGACTCATCAAAGAAGGGGCTTCTATTATTTCTTTTCTAATTGAATCGAAATCCCGCCTCTCTTGTGATCCCGAATGATACGAAACATCCTTTTTAATTAAATTTTGTAATGGTCTAACCATTTCTAAGAAGCTTGGGACAAACCTTTTGACGAAATTAATCTTGCCCAAAAAGGACTGCATGGATTTTTCGAAAGAAGGAGGGGGAAGTTTAGCAATATCTTGGGTTCTTTCGAGGTCAATAATCATTTCGTCCTTAGATACTATAAACCTGAGAAGTTTTCCTTTCTCTACTGCAAATACCGATTTCTTATGGTTGAGAGATATGCCGAACCTGTGGCATTGTTCTAGGACAACCCTAAGGTGAGATAGGTGATCTTTCTTGTTTTTAGAGAAGATGGTGACATCGACAAGATAGACCACGACTGACTAGTTAATGAAGCCATGGAAAGCGATGTACATCGCACTCTGGAAAGTGGCACCGACGTTTATCAGTCCAAAGGGAATTTTCCTGTAGGCATAAGTGCCCCATGGGGTACAAAAGGTGGTTTTAAGATGGTCTGAGGGAGACATAAGGACCTAGTTGTATCCCGAAAAGACATCTAGCAGAGATAGTATTTTGGAACCAAACACCTGTTGTAAAATTTGTTCCATTGGAGGCACGGGGTAGTTCTCTTTATTAGATGCTCGGTTTAAGTTTTGAAAATTGACATAGAATCGAATTTCACCACTTTTGTTTCTTACATGGACTAGATTAGACACCCATTACGTGTGCCTAATTGGGAATATTATCTTTGCGGTTAGTAATTTGTTTAGTTCCTTTTTAACAGTAGGTTCTAACTTAGGATGCATCTTCCTCAATTTTTGTTGAAAAGGCTGAGTATGGGGTTTCATAGGGATAACATGTTGTATGATGTTAGGGTCAAATGTTTTCAAGTCATCATATGTCCAAGAAAAAACATCTTTAAATTATTTAAATAATTTTATAAAAGAGGATCTCTCTTTCTCAGAACATCCCTTTCCCAGATTAATATTTTGAGGATTGTCCCTTGTTCCTAAATTAACCATTTCATAGATCAAAGAGGAACGATTATTTTTACAATTGATTGCCCCTCTAAATTTATCATGCAAGTCATAGAATTTCTCTAATCTCACAACAGATCTGGGGATAGAGTTTAGTAGCTCAGATGTAGATTTAGGAGATCGAGGATCAGATATTACTGTGAAGTTTTGGAGGTTCTCGTCATGAGTGCCTTCATCAATGACTGCACCTTGGAAGGTGTCTTCCATATGCAAGAAGTTGATGATTTGTTGATCATCATCGAATACTCTCCAATTTGTAATTTTATCCACGATCGACGGCCTAAACAACAATTCAATTGAAAACACAATATGCGAAAGACCTTTAGCGGGTAATAGTTTAGAAGCAACATTGGCCAATAAATCAACTTCTGAATTACTTAATCTAGGAATGGAATTTATGTTAAATGTTGAAAATGTTTTCATCAAACTCCATACCTTAGTTTGGTATCTTTTCAGATGTGGTGATAAGAAATGTATGGCACTTCTTACCTGCTTAACCACGATTTCCTAATCACCAAATACTATCAAATTATGTACGTCCATATCCAAAGCTTTCCTAAGTCCTTGTAGAAGTGCTTCATATTCGACTGTGTTATTAGTACATTCAAACTCTAACCGACAAGCTATAAAAGTCTTATTACCTGCAGGATCGATGAGTACACAACCAACACCTACCCCTTCTTTGGATTTGGATCCGTAAAAGTATAAGGACTAGATCTATGCGTTGTCAACAATACTTGGCACACTAAAAAAAGATGGTGTCTGAGTATAGGTTATAACTTCAGATTGTTGCCCAGGATCAGTGATAGAAGAGATTTTGGTCATGAAATTACCAAAGAAGGTGTTCATTCCATGTGTTTCAAATGAATTTGCAGAAGTGACAAAAGGTTGATTGATATCATTCAAGTCTGTTACAGTATGCTTCAGATAACATTCTCTGTTTATCCTGATTTTGTTGGGTTGACCATTTTCAGGCATCCATAAGTGAGACCAATCTACGGCAAAGTAACTGTGCAGCTTTTCTAACCAATCCCTTCTTAAAAACAAACCATAAACTTCGGGGATATCAACAACGATAATATCAATTATCGGATGAACCTTAGTATTGGATGATAATCTAATCAACACATGCTTAAGCTCACCAATTACTTTAACATTTGTTCGATCTAGCTGAATGATTTTAAGATCAGAAGGTTTAACTTCTGGATTAATTTTTTGGCATAAATATAGAGGCATCACGTTTGATGATGCATCAGAATCGACCATACAATTATGTACATTCCTATTAAAATTTTTGAAGGTTAACAAAAAAGGCAGGACATTTTTCCGAGTATTAATAGCAAAATTCTGTTGATTTTTTGTTGTTGTCCCTAAAACAGTTCTATCTACATTTGCTACAGTTTTTTCCGCTAACTCCATTTTGTCCGGAGGTTTAGATGTATTTTTAGTTGGGACATTCTTAGCTGCGTTTGAATCAATTTCTGCTGATTTTTTGCTGCTAGAATCATTCTTTTTACTGTTTTCAGTGATGTTTTGAAGCATTTTCTGCAAAATAAGGGGGGAATTTCAGCAGTTCAAAAACAAAAATAATAGCCCTCAATTTTTTCAGATCTTCAATTAAATCGTATTCTAAAACTGGGGCTGTTAAGATTTGTTTAATTTTAGTTTTCTTTGACTGTTTCAGAAACACATTTTTACTTGTTTCAGAAGGGGGTTTGTTTTGCGTTTTTCTTCTTGTGTTGTAGGGGTGGACAGTTTCAAAATTCGCTTGGAAGATACTGTCTGATAAGTGACCAAAAATAGGGGGAGATGAATCCTCCTCTTTTGGTACCTCTTCCTCAATTGTATCTTCAAAATTTTCAGGCAGAACAAAAGCAGAATTATCATGAGCTTCTAAGATGGTTTGCAAAGCATACTGTAAACTTTCGAAATTCATACCTTTTGTGGTCAGGTTTGGCTGGTTGGGAGGAAAAGGATTTCTGAAAGGGGGATTAAAACTTCTTTTTCTTATGGATGCCTCATTGACTGAGATTTTCAAGTCAATGACCTGATTGGATAGTTTTTGGAAATATTTCTGCAAGCTCTCTAAGTCTAAAGTTTCTTGTTGATTCTTAGTTTGAGGCGTAGTGAGAATTTCTATTTTTCTTTTGGAGGACGGTGATGTTTTAGCTTCAATATTAAGATTATATTTTAAGCTCAATATATATTTCTCAATTTGACTTGCCTCCTCAAAGGCTTCTAATAAAGTGTTATTTTTAGACCTTTTGACCCATATGGCTATATTATTGTGCAAGGCTTTAGCATAATATGCAACTATTAAACTTTCAGCGGGCATCGAATCTGCAGGGATTTTGTTCTTTAATGTCATAAATATTTGGTTAAAGTCCTTTAATTTTTCCTTAGGATTCATTTTTAAGCTAGAGATTTCCATAACCAAGACTTCTGGGGATTTATCATCTCCAATTTTTTCCAAGAAACAAGTTTTGAACTTGTCCCAAGAGACGATGGTCTGGGGTTGTTGAGTGAAATACCATGTGGATGCATTTCCATCAAATGTATAAGGAAATAATTTGCATACTACATCCTCGTATTCAACATTTCAGAGTCTAATGGCCAATCTAAATTTCTTGATGTAATCCTCAGTGGATTGCTTTGAATCTGGATCGAATTTAGGAGCCATTTCTCCAGATGCTTAGGTAATGGGTGTTGAGGTCCAGGTACAACCACGACATATTGATCAAGCCAAGGTCTGGCAGGGTTATTTTGGTTTTCCATGGGAGTTAGTGGTGTTGAAGGCTGAGATGGTTCTAATGAAGAGCTTCCTTCGTCTGAAGACTCTGCTCCTAAAGAGAATGGAGAATAATCAGGTGGATATGGTGGAATATCGGGTCCTCCTACTCCAGGAATGAGTTTTTCAGTAGGATTGGTAGTATTTCCACCTAAAGGGTTTTGGGGTAGACCAGTGCCTTGAAGTTGTTCTCCAATATCCGAGAAATCAAGGGATTGATTAAGTGGACTACCAGGTTATATGATACAGGCTAAGGCACTATGCATTCTTATGAGTGACTAACGAACAATTTCTTGGAAGTCAGCCCCTTGAGGAACTAGTGTCACTGGTTCAACATAAATATTAGGGTTATCATTTGAGTTAGTTGTTGTTTCAAGTGTAATGTCATTGATTGAGCAACTACTCATTGCGACAAGAGTGCGAGTGTGTGGGGAGGATTCTTGCACCCTCCACGTGCCATCAATTTAATCCAGGCCCTCCTTCTAGCACCATTTGTTGATGGGTGTAAGTGACACACCATCAGTTGGAAGGTCAAATCTGGACCGGGGTTGTCTAAATAACCCAAGCCATTTGGAATGAAATGACCTGATGGGTTTAATGGTTCTGTTGGCCAACTAAAAACCTAAAATTAAAAAAAAGGAAACTAATCTAAAATAAACTATGATACTATGAACATGAATTTAATTATTTACAAGTGTTAAAACAAAAACGTGAATATGAGCATTTGATTATGAACATGGTATTTACAATTTGCAAGTTTTGCTGGATGTCTTGCGAAATCAATGTTTTTTTGAAATTGTTTATGAAGTAGATAAAGAAAGCACATGCATTTTATATTTTATATTTAATATTTAAAATCTAAAGAATGAAAGAGTACTAATAAAACACATTTGAAATAAGAATAGATAAACAAGCAAAGCTAGTTCAAAGTGCTCCTATTTCATTTATGAATAATCTGATTAAAAGAAAATACAAGTAAACTAACCTCCAGGTAATGAGTTTATGTCCCTGCACAATTCAAGCTCCTATTTTTCCTTCCTATGAGGGAAACCTGTAATAGGATGGTGCTAACACTCCCAGAACCAACTCAGAGGTGTTTTGGAATAAGAATATAACAATAAACACATGAATATACAGATCTGATGATCTTATAATGATGAACACTTATAATAAAGGAAACTTTAATACAAAGACTTCATGTAATACATCATCCAATATCTAGCATAAATCCATGATAGTTAAATGAAATACTGATCACAAATGTAATATATGAACAAAGAATTATGGACAGAATTAAAGTGCTGAATAATATGAAGTATTATATGATCATAAGACTAAAGCTGTATAAATGTAATAACATTTCATAATATAAAAGGAAAAACAAAATGGGTAAGAACCACGTTGTTCTAAAGCCAAGGAGTGACCAGATTGTCCATATAGTCTTGAAAGTTATATGTCCATAATGTGTCCAAATCAAATATGCCTCACTACTAAGAGTGAACAATATTTAAACCAGTTCAAGATTCAAATGCTCATATCATACAAGATAGAGTTGAATCCAAAAAAGTAGACAATATTACAAAAATAGTGAAAATAGTAACCACTCATGCATGAGTTGGTTTGTAAAAAATAAACCAAAGTTTTATAAACATAAAGAGGAAGAAACTATTTGAATAATTGAGCATACAATTCAAGGTGTTTATGCTCCATGCAATCAACATCACAATCTTCCATTTCCTGTAAATAACAAAAATGATTTGATATTCAGATAACCATAATAATTATTATTCAAAAAAGGTCTGGCTACAGAATCATAGATTCAGTAGCTAGTCTTATTAACATCAATTGAAATTAAATTAAATCTCTCTATTTCGATTTTATATAAAAAAATAGAATAAAATCAAAACAAAAATCATTTTACCATTAGAAATTAGTAAAAGAAGGATCTAATCGTTCAGAATTTATAATGACTTTGAAACTGGTTGTGTTTTTTATTATGATATTCTCGGACTTCTTGGATATTTTTCTCTCCCTCTCTGTGTATGCATTCAAGTCAAAATTATCTTGTTCCAATAGGGCATTCTGAGTGGCCAAGTGTTTCACTTGAGCCTGTAAGAGTGGAATATCTCTATAATAATGCTCTATCTAGTCAAGACAGCTATCACAGTGCACTAGGGAAATGACAGACTGACATGGAAAAAATTGACAATGGGTGATACATGTGTCACTGTGGTCTGTTCCAGGTCATGGCCAATACCTGAAAAACCTTATTTTCCCTTGATATAAGGGGGTAAATTAGACACGAATTCATACTTCTCAACTTGGGTGACAACCTCTTTCCTGGGGTACTGATTTTCTGGGTCTTCAAGAGCTAAGAAATCGTCTATCTCCCGATATGAACATCGATCATCAATCTCAATCGGATCGATCGAGATCAGATGATTACTCTTTTGATTTCTTAATTTTATAGAAATCAAATGACCAACATTCTTATTCCTGAAATTTAAATCTATGCTTTGTGGTTTCTTTCCCTTACGGAAATTCTTCACAACAGATTTATCATTATCCTTTAAGTTAGAGTCGTTCATAGGCACAAGAAGATCCTTTTCTTTTAATTTGGTAATTACATGTTCCATAGATCTTCTGGGTGAGAATCTATATGGTAATTCTTTATCCATAGGGGTTTCATCAACAATAAAAACTGGTTCAACAAATATTGAGCCATCAATTGAATTAACGACCTAGCTTTCAATTACTGATCTGTCCAAATTAGGGTTTACAATTAAAAGAGGGATGACTGTGGCGTCGGCTTGGGTGAAGCCATTTATGATTAGAAAGGTCTCCCAATTGTCACCTATTTTCGACAAGTGATAAACCAACAAAATTTTAATGAGTCTGTGGTGAACCAAACTTGAATTGATACCTTGTCACTTAAAGCGCTTAGACAATTTGTAAATATTCATCAATAGGTAAAAAGGCATATCCAACTCAAACACTATGAAATTCATAAGAAAATGTATGTGGTATAGAAAAACCAACCTATACTAGCCTTCACAAGTGAAAAACTATTTCAGAATTAAAAGGAGACTATGCCATCTGGGTTTTAGTAATGCAATGGGGATACATTTTGTAAAACAAGTGGAGTTGCGGGAAACCATGAATAAAATCCATGGGACTTCCTCCATCTTTGCATTCTTAAACCACCTCTCACCTTTTGAAGGGAGTCATGTTGCCCTGCTCATGAAATCCTCTATTAATTACAACTGTATATCCCCAACCTTGGCCCTAAAACTGTCAAAAGTTTGTGAAAAATCTTTTGCAACCTGGAGATTATAGCCTTCAAACTTCTTGAGGAACACATCCCATCCATGAGCCTTCAGGTCATCAATAGCATCATCATGGGATAAAAAATCTTGGCATCCATTTGAATCGACACAAACCATGGGTGCCATTATCACTGTGACAAGGATACAATAGATATCACAAGCGATAGGTTTAGGTTTCCAATGGAAGAGAAACAAAGACGGGACTAAGAGGAATGTAATGGCATGAAAATCACAGAGCCTGGGGGCTAGCATAACTCGGACATGAGAGTTAAGGAAAATGAAAACCAGAGGGTTTGTAAAAATCCCACCCATTTCTCACGATGAGTGCCAAACCTTACAGAGTACAAAACCCCATACACATAATGAATGGTCTCATTAATGTTTCGGGCCAACAAGGTGAAACAAAAATGCAAGTACAACATGCCTTTTCCAATTTACATGAATGCTAATAAGACAATTGAACTCATGAGAACAAAATCAACAGTTAACCAAGGTTCTTCTGCATTCAAACATTTCAACAATGAACTATAGAACCAATGGAGTCATGATACCCATAGTCAATAAATATTTCAATAGTGTGTTAATCAATAAGTTCATAAGTCTTGAGTTTAAACCATTCATGGGTGCCTTCTTAAAACGATATTTTTAAGGTAAAATATTATGAATCCAAGACAATTTTTATGTTTAAATTCATTCTTATAGTCATGAATTAAAAATAAAACAAACGAAAAGTAAATAAAAAAAAAACTCAATAAGGTAAGCTCAAGCCAATCATTGCCTCGAAACTCAGAATCATAAACATTTACAAATGGAAGGTGATGGTAGCTACAAAAAGGTACAGTCTCTTTGTGGAAACTTTGATTGTGATAAGTATCAAAAATCATCTGTGGATGCCAACAAACCCATAAACCCATGTGCGACTAATAAACCAAAGAAAACACCACCGTTTAGACAACTTAATTTTGGGAGAAGAAAGATAGCAAGAAGTACATCTACACAAGGAACAACAACTAGAGCAACTAGTTCAGGCAACACTAGTCAAGTATCTACACCGCGTGGAGGTAGTAGTTCAATGTTAAACATGGCAGGACACGATCCCACCATCATATTACTGAAATTTAAAGGAGAAGCATCGGAAGACCCAGGAAAACATTTGTTCATCTATGAGAATATTTGGGAAGAAAAACAGATCAAAAACGAAGATACTAAACTGGCACAACTAGTGATTACATTAAGGGATCGCGCATTAGATTGGTATATGAGTTTAGCTGCAAAAATCCACCAGGGACAACCAAAACAATTGCAGACATCAATAAATTGTTGATAAACGAGTTCCAAAATCCAAGTTCATAAGATCAGTACATGAACAAGATGATCGAAATTAGACAAAAACCAGGAGAATCTGTATGGGAAATTGACCAGAGATTCAAGTGACTGAAGGGAAAGTTGAAATATCTCATGACCTATATGTAACATAGGCACATGTTCGTCAATTCACTATTACCACACTTAAAATACCCATTGTGACAACAAAATTTTCAGACGCAGGAAGAGACTCTACAGGCAACCCTGCAACTGGAGGAAAACCAGTATCAACAAACAGATCCATCCATCGAAGAACTGAAGGAGGATTTAAAGAACTTAATTTTCCAACTAAACCAAAATAAAATTAAGGACAAATGAGAAGTCGTTTGGTGTACTACATGCAGGACAGAAGGGCACCACAAGAACGAATGTCCAACATTCGCATAGTATATGGCAGCAGGAATGCCAAATCCTTTACCAACAGGAGGACTATGGTGCGAGATATGTAAGAAACCAGACCATGATCCATATCACTACCCAATGATGCAGAAATACCAGACAGTTCCAAAGACTTCATATTGCAACTTTTACATGTCAGTGGGCCATGATGACAAAGATTGTAGAACTATGGATTTGATGTGAGAGAGAACATCAAATGCATATAGAGTGCAGGAAGAAATGATGACTGGGAAAGCCGCACCTCAATTTAACCAAGTTCCATCCCCATACAACACTGCGCAACAATAGTATAATACTGTGCAACAACCATATAATATTGCGCAGCCAAAGTACAACAGAGCACAACCTCAGTACAATATCGTGCAGTACAATCAGGCGCCTCAATATAATGTGCCAAGAGGAGATTAAGCAGGCTACAAAGGTGGAGGATGAGGAAGAGGAGGTTTTGGAAGAGGTAGAGGACTAGTAGTATGTCTCAATTTTCAGTAACTAAGACATTATGCAAGGGAATGTCCACTTCCACCAAGAACTTGTATGTATTGTCGCATGTCAAACCATGATACAGAAGAATGTCTGACATTATTAGTAAAGATTCAGGAAAAGAGGAACCAGAACAACCAAAATGTTCAGGGGATTTTAGTTGAAGTGAGGGATGAAGGATGAAACATCAACATAGTTACCTGTAGAGGAGCTAAAACAGGAAATGATGCAGTCTGACAAGATCCAGTACAACACCAGTGGGTGAAGAAAAACGCTGAACCAAAGAAGTAGTTTGACGCACAGAATGAGAAGGGGATATTTAAGAAATCCAGACAAGAATTTTAGAAGGAGGACATTGCGTCGACTTCAACTGCACAACAAAGCAAGGAAGTACTAGAGTACGAGATGCCTCCGTTATTGGATCATACCAACAAAATGAAACCCATGAGAAAAGTCAGTATAATCAAATGTTTTTTGCAATCATGTGTAAAAGTATTGAATGATCCATCATATGTCAAAATATTGCAAAACATATTAGAAAGATGTAGTATAGAGACGGAAGGAAAACTAGAACAAAAAATCGTCAATCACCTATATACAAGGAGAATAACAATTAGGGAGTTCATACTGAATTCCAACATCGAATATTTCAACATGGGAGATATCATACTGGATCTAGGATATGAAGTTAATGTATTGCCAAATAAGGCATGGAAATTCTTGGGAGAGCCCACATTAGGATATTCACCTATTCAACTGAAACTGGAAAAACAACACAGAGTCCTACCAATTGGTAGACTGAAAGGAGTGAAAGTAGACCTGGATGGAGTGTGCACTAAGGGTGACTTTGAAGTGATTGAAATAGTGGATGACACAACACCATATCCAACGTTGCTTGGTTTGGATTGGGCATTTGACAACCAGGACATAATCAATTTAAAGACACGGAAAATGACATTTAAGTAAGGTGAATATAGGGTCATTGTGCCATTAGACCCATCAGAAAGGGAAAGGTTTGTAGAACCCACTTGCTTAAACTTAGAGGACATCAACCAGTTGTACAGAACAACTGTGTGTGGTGAAGATTACGTGAACCCAACTGCAGATGGGATACTCAGTTGGTGGAGCATTACTTCATGTACGATAGACTGAGATACTGGTTTAGAGAAATCGCAACAAAGGCTACACAAATTTTCCATGAGAATATGTGCATGAATAGATCGCGCAGTAAGATGGGTAGGCATGGAGACAAGGGAACCACCCAGTTTCCACAGAGTAAATGAACTATAATTATTCTTGGAACAGTATGAAGATGAAGTTTTACAGAATCAGAGACTTTTAGCACTTGATATATCTCTCAAGGCCACACCTGCAAGATGGTGGGGCATACACAAAAATACAATCATAGATTGGTACCAATGTAAGCGGTTACTGCACATAAGGTTTGACGTAGAACAAAAAAACAACAAGAAACAAAAGTATGATGGACAGGGGGCACCAGCAGAACACTTGGAGAAGTGCAGAACGTTGTGGAAAATGACACCCCTAGAGGAATGGCCTCATCACTTCATACACACTCTAGAGGGCATACCAGCAAACTGGTATACAAACCAAGAACTGCGCAAAGGAACTGCGACTTGGATGATATTGCAACAGGATTTTACAGTCACTTTCTCATTCGAGCATGAGAACCTCAACATAGATGCAACTCTTAAAAATATAAGAGGGGTGATATTCATTAAGGAACTAGGATTTGAACTCATAACATAAGAACAACAACGGAACAAACAGAAATTCAAAGAACTGTTGTCATGTTACCATGTGAAGGAGAAAGCACCAAATGAAGACGACCCACACGATATTCAGATCAAGGAATCGAAAGGTGAAAGAGAAGTGGAGGATCCACCTATAGAATCATAAGTCATTTTTGTGCCATTTGAGGTAAATAAAGTCAATGTTGGGACAGTTGAGAATCCCAAAATGGCCAACATTGGAGATTACTGGGATGATCAAATAGTATAAAGAATAACAGAGTTACTACATGAATACAACGACATGTTCCCCACAACATTTACAGAGATGAAGGGTATAGCAGGAAATCTAGGAGAAATGAAGATACCACTCAGAGCTAAAGCGAGACCGATCAAACAACAACCATATATATTGAACCCAATATATAAGAAAAAAGTCAAAGTTGTGATCAACAGGATGCTCAAAGCCAGAATCATAGAACCATTGGAAGAATCAGAATGGATAAACCTAATGGTAGTTCAGGAGAAAAAACAAGGAGGGATAAGAATATGCGTCAACTTGAAGAAGTTGAATGATGCATGCCTACATGACCCGTTACCTACACCTTTCATGGATGAAGTGTTGGAGAACATAGGAGGACATGAAGTTTACTCAATCACTTATGGATTCTTAGGCTATCACCAGATCAAGATAGCATAGGAAGATAGATACAAGACCATGTTTGCTATAGAATGGGGTGTTAAGAACCAAACATCAATATAGCATAGAAAAACCTCAGGAAAAGTACTCAATGCCTTGAAAAAGAGATAATTTCAGATAATAAGCCTCTTCGAGGGGGCAACCTCCTTTTACCCCACTTAAATGTTCAAGTACAAGA
>ML778476.1:1309797-1353670 GCA_009831015.1 Picea engelmannii | reverse complement strand
TAGAATATCGGTTACCTTTATATTCAATCTTTGGAAGTTCTCAATGTGCTCGGTAACTGAACCCTTTTTCTTGAGATTTATCAATTGGCTAAAGAAGGTATTTCTCCTTGTATCCTCATAGTGTGCTATCATTTCTTCTATAAAAATTGTCCAAGTGATGAGTGATTTGCGAGAACAAAGCCATCGATACCATACAAATTGATTAGGTTCTAAATATAAAGAAGCAATTAGTACCTTTTGTGTATGTGGCACATTATGGAGATCAAAGAATTGCTCCATATGAAGTATCCATGTGAGTGGGTCCTTGCCATCAAACTTCCTCATATCAATCTTAGGAATGTGGTTGGTCTTCAAACCAATGTTGTTATTTCTCCATTCTTGATTCACCTTCCTTGTGTCCTCATCAGGAATTTCATGGGATGCATTTTCACTTTCAGGTGTCTTCTCTGTTACAAAATTTTTCAATACTTCCATGATCTCCCTTTTAAACCATCTAACTTAGTATCCAACTTAGCTTCCATTGAATCCATCTTAGTATCCAACTTAGCTTCCATTGAATCCATCTTATTTTGTAGTTCATTTATGTCCCTACGCATTTCTTCACCTTCATCAAGAGTCCAAGTAGGATTTTATGGAGGCTTATTTGGTGTAGAAGTTCCCTTTTTGGGTGGCATGTTGGCCAAGTATCACTTTTGAACCTTGATTTTGAGGTGGTTTTACTAGACAATATTTCTTCTATTGTATCTCCCATGTTTTAGCCCTTCTGGGTATGAAACTTTATTTTATGTATTTCTCTGATATTTCTTCTCTGCAATGCCATAGGTCTAATCAAAATTGGATGTGCCAAGTGGAATTTATAGTAACTTCCCCACAACTTGTTGATTTTTGGCCTTTCCAGGAGATATCACTTGTATAGTGTGCCCCACACAATATAATTGATATAAAATTCTGCAACTCACACCCAAAATACTAAATACTGTTCACAATCTAATGCAACTAGTCCCATGCAATTTGGATAATCTGGGAAGAAGTTTTGATTGTTTTACTTGGAACACCTTCTTGAGACTAGTCAATAGGACTAGTCAGATACCCTATCTTACACAGGGTGTATATAGAAATTTAAGATGACCCAGAAGCTAAAATTTTTACCACAGATACCTTACTAATTTCTATAAATCTCCTCCAGAGCTTAGGGTCTGAAATATTACAGAAACGTTTTTATAGCGGAAATTCCGTAATGACTCAGTTCAGGATAATTCCAGAACCCTATCTTGTAAAGGTTGTATCTCCAAACGTATAAGGCCTCAGGAGATGAATTTTGAACCCAACGTACCTTGATCCATATACTAAACATCATCCAAGATTTTCCTTCTGAAACATTGTAGAAAAAAATTTATAGTTAAAATTCCATGGTGTCTCAGATGTAGCAGCGAAACCCCAAGACCTTGAGCTCTGATACCATATGTTAAGAACCAAACATCAATATAGCATAGAAAAACCTCATGAAAAGTAATAAACACCTTGAAAAAGAGATAATTTCAGATAATAAGCCTCTTCGAGGGGGAAACCTCATTTTACCCCACTTAAATGTTCAAGTAAAAGATGATTCAAAATGAAAATGTCTCCTTGGTATATATAGGAGACTAGGAGGTATAATTACAACTAATGGCCTAAAGCCAACATAAATAAAATAACATTACTAATATAATATTCCACAATTAAGGGGTAACGAGCCAATATTAGGGCTTAACGTGCATGTTAAGCCCTAATATTGGCTCATTACCCCTTAATTGGGGTAATGAGCCAATATTAGGGCTTAACATGGGGATCCTACTAGTACATAGTCTGTTGGTTGTGGAGCCTGATTATCTTCCTGATTTAGAGGTCCTTGATTTCAGCCGTGTTTTTACCCCATGAAGACTTTACACCCCAGAAGTATGTACAGTCTTCCATGCGGGGGAGTGCAGAGGAGGGTTACCACCTCTGCAGGGTCTGGGGGGCTATCCCCTCGGCTAGGGGGTTTGGGGGCGAAGCCTCCGAAGGAAAAATTTCCTTGTAAATGTATATTGTAATTTCATTGTAAATATGGACCATTCATTATAAGGTCACAGATCTAACGGTAGAAATTATGTTAGGGTTTTTTTCCCTAGAAGGAAACCCTCTGTTATGAGGGAAATGTATTGCAGCTATGCATTATGGCGAGTATTGTATTCTGAGAAAGGAGACTATGAGAGAAAGAAGAGGAAGTTACAACGGGTTTTGTTGTAGGTTGTATCCCTTCATTTGCTGGATAATAATAAAGGAAGGACCTAGCAATTTCTCTTGTGGACGTAGCCCACATTGGGTGAACCACTTAAATCTGTGTCTCTATTGTATTGTGTATCTTTGTTTTGTTTCTGTATTTGTTTTATTTTATTTCTTCACGTTCCTATTTTTCCAACAAATGGTATCAGTGGGAAAGGTAACTCGCAAGAAAAGAGGGTTCCTGGTTCGAGTGGAAGCAATGTCAGAAGATGGAAAGTTTAGGGTCGAGAAATTTAACGGCCAAAACTACCAATTATGGAAGATGAAGATGGAAGTTTATTTATATCAGAAGGATATATTCCTACCATTGGGCAGAGTAGAAAAGAAGCTGATGGCCATGATGGACGAAGAATGGGAGATTCTTGACAGAAAGGTTCTAGGAACGATACGGCTGAGCTTGGCAGCATTAGTGGCTTTCAATATTTCGAAAGAAAAGATAACGAAGGATCTGATGAACGCGTTGGCTAAACTGTATGAAAAACCCTCGGCGTCTAATAAGGTATTTCTAATGAAGATATTATTTAATATGAAGATGTCAGAAGGTGGGTCTATTGCAGATCATTTAAATGAATTTAATACGGTTACTAATCAACTAATTTATGTAAAAGTGGACTTTGATGATGAGGTTATGGCTCTTCTAATCTTGTGCTCATTGTGAGAAAGATAGAATGTCTTGGTCATGGATGTAAGTAAATCTGTGTCTAGTTCAAATACTTTAAAATTTGATGATGTTGTTGGTGTTATCCTTAGTGAGGAAATGTGACGAAAAATCACAGGTGAGACATCAGGTAATGCGTTGAACATGGAGAACAAGGGAAGACAAAAGGATAGAGGAAAGGGCTCAGGGAACCACAGAAATTATAGGAAGGGCAGATCCAAATCCATACTTGGAAAGATAGAGTGATGGAATTGTGGGAAGAAAGGACATCTGAAGAAAGACTGCAGAGCTCCAAAGAAACAAAGAGGTGGACAACAAGAGAGAAATCAGGAAGAAAATGTAACAGGTGATGCATTACAAGATGCTTTGATTATTTCCGTAGATAATATTTCTGAGTCTTGGGTAGTAGATTCAGGGGCTTCATTTCATGCCACACCCCATAGGAAACATTTTCTAGATTATGTTCAAGGTGATTTTGGACAGGTTCATTTGGGTGATGATGCACCATGCAAAATTGTTGCAATGGGAAAGGTAAAAATAAAGCAACGTAATGGAAACCAATGGTTGTTGAAAGAGGTAAGACATGTTCCATATTTAAGGAAAAATCTAATTTCAATAGGGCAATTGGGAAGTGAAGGTTGTGTATCCATATTTACAGATAAGGCATGGAAGGTCATCAAATGATCATTGGTGATAGAAAAAGGAGAGAAGGTAGGTACATTCTATTTATGTACTGGTAATACTGACTCTTCTATCTCTTTATCTTCTACAGGAGTGGATACAACATTGTGGCATCATTGGATGGGACACATGAGTGAGAAGGGTATGCAAATACTTCACAAAATAAATTTGTTGCCAGATCTTAAACAAATTGATTTGGACTTCTGTGAGCATTGTGTTTATGGAAAACAAAAGAGAGTCAAATTTCTTAGAGTCGGAAAAGAAAAGAAGAATGAAAGGTTAGAGATTGTGCATATAGATGTATGGGGACCAACTCAGGTATCATCTCTTGGTGGTTGTCATTATTATGTTACTTTTATTGATGATGCAACTAGAAAAACTTGGGTTTATTGCATTCGACAAAATATGATGTTTTTTATACTTTTAAGAAATGGAAAGCTTTAGTTGAGAATGAGACGGGAAATTTTTTGAAGTGTCTCAGATTAGATAATGGAGGTGAATATTGCAGAAAGGATTTTGATGATTACTATTCATACCATGGGATTCATAGAGAGAAGAAAGTTCCAAGAACACCACAAGAAAATGGTGTGTTAGAAAGAATGAACAGGACAATCATGGAGCGTGTAAGGAGTATGAGATTGCATGTTGGTTTGCCCTTACAGTTCTAGGCAGATGATATAGATACTATTGTTTACTTAATAAATAGAGGGCCTTCAAGCTCTTTGGATGGTATAATTCCAGAGGAGGAATGGACAAGAAAAAAGGTACACTATTCTTCTTTGAAAACTTTCGGTTGTGAATCATTTGTCCATATTGATAAAGAAAATAGAACAAAGCTTGAGTCTAAATCCAAGAAGTGTACCTTTATTAGATATGATGTTAATGATTTTGGTTATTGATTATGGGATTATGAAAATAACAAAATCATTAAGAGTAGATATGTCATATTCAATGAGAAGGTCATGTACAAAGATCAGTTGTAGGGAAAGAAACAGGAAGAAGAAAAACAAGAATACGTAGTGCTTGATGAGATCATTGAAAAATAAATTCCAAAGGAACCTGAAAATAAAAATGTACAACAACAGAAGCAGCAGGTACCTCAAACACCTGCAAGTGTTGTTAGAAGATCTACCAGGTTAAGTATACCCTCTGAACGATACTCTCCTTCATTGTATTATTTATTGTTGACTGATTCTGGTGAACCGGAATGTTATGAAGAGGCAATGCAGGTAGACACCAAAAGGAAGTGGGAGCAAGGCATGAAAGAGGAAATGGATTCCTTGGAAAATAACCAGACTTGGGACTTGGTTCAGTTGCTTACAGGAAAAAGAGTATTGCAGAATAAATGGGTTTACAAGTTGAAGGAAGAAGATGGAGGAGAAAAACGGTACAAGGCTAGACTTGTTGTAAAGGGGTTTGCACAAAAGAAAGGTATAGATTTTGATGAAATATTTTCTCCTATTGTTAAAATGACTTCAATTAGGACTATTTTAAGTCTTGTGGCAATAGAATATTTTCATCTTGAACAGTTATATGTAAAAACAACTTTTGTCCATGGGGATTTGGAGGAAGAGATTTATATGCAGCAGCCACAGGGGTATGAAGTCAAAGGGAAGGAGAATTTGGTATGTAGGTTGAAGAAGAGTTTGTATGGCCTAAAGCAAGCTCCAAGGCAGTGGTATTTGAAGTTTGATAGGTCTATGGCAGAACATGGTTATAGTAGATGTCATTCCGGTCATTTTGTTTATTTTAAAAGGCTAGAAAATGGAAGCTATATTATCTTGCTATTGTATGTAGATGACATGCTTGTTGCAGGGTTTAATATGCAGGATATAAATATGCTCAAGAAGAAATTAGACAATTCATTTTTGATGAAGGATTTGGGTGCTGCAAAGAAAATCCTTGGCATGAGAATAACAAGAGACAGAAAAAAATCTCAAATTGACATTGTCTCGGGGTGAGTACATAGAGAAGGTGTTGGAGAGTTTAGAATGAAGAATGAAAAACCAATTAATACACCTTTGGCCAACCATTTCAAATTAACTAAGGAAATGTGTTCCAAGACATAGGAGGAGATAGAATACATGTCCAGGGTCCCTTATTCATCAATAGTTGGCAGCTTGATGTATGCAATGGTTTTCACAAGACCAGATATTGCACATGCAATGGGAGTTGTTAGCAGGTATATGAACAATCCAAATAAAGAACATTGGGAGGCAGTAAAGTGGATTCTTAGGTATTTGAGAGGTACTGCTACTCATGCATTATGTTTTGGAGTGTAAGACCTTTACTAAGGCTTCAAAGTTAAATAGTAAATTTTAATCTAGATTACTTTTCTTTTCTTGAACATGACATCTAATTTCTATTTCTGTTTGCATTATAAAAAATCTATCAAATTTATGTTGAAGTACTAGCAAATTTAATTAGTTTAGATATCAAATTTGCAAATTATACAGTCCAAAATAGTCACAAACAGATTACACAACATAACTTTCATTCTTAACAAAATTAATACTGGTAAAAGACCTCTTGAAGAAGAAGTTTGTCCCTTTATTTCCTGTTGTTGCAAATTGCTTGAAAATTGCTTGAAAACTGAATTATTTCCTCCTAGCCAACTAGGAATAGAGCCTCTCCAGCTCCCTAGCTCTAGGAACCCTTGCATTTTCCTGGCCCTTCGAGCCCAAAATTCCCAGCAACCCTGGTGCCTCCTGTGACAGACCTCCAACAAGCTCCTCAGCAAAACCACAACAAGCTCCTCCACAAAACCTCTACCAAATCTTCCAAACAGAGCCCATAATACCCTCCTCCAAAATAATGTTTCCCCCCTTGCCTTATCCTCCCTTCCCATCATTCACCACCTTCTTCCTTCATTTAATTTTCAACTAACCTCCATCAATTAGGTGTCAACCACCTTATCCCCTTATCATTAATGGGTTGATCTTTTGATACAAAATAATAATTAATAATTTATTAAACTAGATTTTATTAAACAGATATTTAATCATTAAATTAATTAATTAAACCAATTTACATTCAACAAATATTTAACCAGGACAATTAATTAATTAATTAATTATACTAATATACATTAAACAATTATTTAAATCATGACAATTGATTAAATACTTAGGGTTGTTACATACACCCACCCTTAAGGAAACTTCATCCCAAAGTTAAAGTATTTTATGATATAAGGGAAAAGACACATGATTCACACATTCATATCCAATAACCAACACTATCAGTAAGTAAGCCAAGAAAATTCATACATACTAGTGTACATGTGCAAGAAATGCATGTGTAGCTAGTACATACAAGTCGTGTGCATGTACTAATAACAACAATTATCACCTCTATAGTAATTTTTGTATGCATCCAATCCAATCAACAAGACTATTCAATTTATAAAAGATAATAAACCAATCAATTGTTTGCGAAATCCCTTAATTACAATAATCTAGCTCAACAATGTTTATTTAGACAATTGTAGTTTAGTTAAGTAATTATGAATATACATATATACACATTTTCTTTTCAGAAGGAAAACAATAAATTCCACCATAAGGAAAATCTCCATACACTCTCAACTATTTCTACTCATCCTTCCTCCCTAACTTACTTCCATATTCCATTCCTATCCTTCCTCTGCTAGACTATCTTGGAGTGTCAACTATATTGACCTAACTCCAAATAGAACCCGTAAGCGTAAGTGTCACTATCTTGACCAATCTTCCCCAGCAAGCAACTGACAATCATCATCACACGTCTAGGGGAGCGTGAGCTAACATCTTCCTCCCATGACTCTAGGTTTCGGAGGATACACGGTGGGAAATGCCTCCACCCCTCCTAATAGGACTAAGGTCCACACCATACAATGGAATATACAGTGCCACCATGTTGCTGGAAATTTTTTCATCGTTTATTCAGTTTTAGGTAGTCTCACCACCTGAAATCCAATGCTGGTCCACATATCATAGTAATGCATTCAAACCAATATAATTTCACATACAAAGATTCATACCGTATTGTTTCTCGGTTGGTGGTCATCACATCCACTTTCATTACCATTATCCCTTGGTTATTTCATATCCCATTGTCTTGCAGATTAGTCTATAACACAAACTCATACATATCTAGGCATTATCATCATGTAATTTCATACAGCCATAATCTCAATTCGGTATCTACGTACCAACAACTTTAACACCAAAGTTTTCAAGTTAGAAATAGATCTCATAATATCCCTATAATTCAATTAACGTTACCCGTTCATAGAATTTTCATTTACATAATAGATTGCATCATATCCATCATCATTCAAATAACATTTAAACCTTCATAGGATTCACATTCACATAGTATATCGCATCATATCCACCATCATTCAAGTGATATTTAAACATTTTTAGAATTTACATTCACATAGTAGATCGCATCATTTCCATCATCATTCAAATAGCATTTAAACATTCATAAAATTTACATTTTCATAATATATTGCATCATATCCATCATCATTCAAATACATTTAAACATTCATAAAGGTTCATATGTCTTAAAAGTTCAAGTGTATCATTACTAGTTTCAATGTGAATAGAAAATAAAGGTGATTAGGCCTCAGGTAATCTTAGTTGTCTATGTCAAAAGGTGGTGTTACATACACCCAACCTTCGAGAAACATATTCTCGAGGTGGTAAAAAAGGTGAGGGATAATCTCGTCGTAATCTCTCAGCATCCTCCCAAGTAGCAGATCCTGTACTATACTTGTCCCACTGGACCTTAACTTGGTCTACCAGACGGTTTCTGATCTGTCGAACTCTACAGTCCAATATGCATAACGGTTCTACCGTGAGGGTTTCCGTGTCCGATACTTGTAATTCCTTCCAATTTATTTTATGTGATTCATTAACAACATAATGACGTAGAACAGATACATGAAAAACATTATGATTTTTATGAAAGTGGGATGGCAGTACGAGACGATAAGCAACAGGTCCAATTTTCTCTTGGATTTTAAATGGTCCTATAAATCATGGTGACAACTTTGTCCACTTTCCGAACCGAATGGTACTCTTATCAGGCCTGATATGAATGAAACTTGATCTCCCACTTTATAACTTTGGTCAGTCCTATGTGCATCAGCATAACTTTTCTTTCTATCCTGTGCTTCCTTCAGTCTCTACCTAATCTGAATCACCTATTCCTCCATCTCTTGAATCAATTCTAGCCCAACTATTACTCAGTCTTCTAATCTTTCCCAACTCAATGGTGTTCTGCATGGCCTGCCATACAGAGCTTCGTAGGGTGGCATACTGATGGAGCTATGAAAACTTTTATTGTAGGCAAACTCTACCAAAGGTAGGTACTTCTCCCAATGGGTTTGATTATCCATAACATACATCATAAGCATGTCTTCCATAACCTGATTTACTCTCTCGGTTTGCCCATCTATTTCAGGATGATAAGTTGTACTTAAGTTCAACTGAGTCCCCAATGCTAACTGCAAACTTGTCCAAAACCTAGAAGTGAATCTGAAGTCCCTATCTGAAATGATCTTCTTAGGTATCCCGTGCAAATGGATGACCTCACTTACAAACATGCGTGCCACATCAGTTACATCATAAGTGTCTCTAACCAAAATAAAATGAGCACTCTTGGTCAACTTATCAACTATCACAAGGATGGCATTGTGTCTATGAGATGTGAGCAACAACCCCACAACAAAATCCATAGAAATGACTTCCCACTTGGTCATAGGAACATCATGTGGTTGCAGGATACCTGTCGGGTGATGGTGGTCGACTTTCAATTGTTGACACTCTAGGCACTTGGTGATGAAATGGAATACATTGCGCTTCATTCCTATCCATAAGAAGAGCTTCCTCATGTCTTCGTACATTTTCTTCACACTTGGATGCACACAATAAAGTTCTCTATGGGCTTCCTTCAGTATGATGCTTTGAATATCCCCACCTTCGGGGATGTACATCCTTCCTCGATATCTCAATAGTTCATCTTCTTCGAGACTATATCCTTCATACTTTGGATCTAATTTCCTTCCACTCTGGAGGTTTGAGGTAACCTTTAAACATCAACTGTCTCCAAGGAGTTGTGTCAACACACGTTCCCTCAGATTGACTTTTAAGGGTACCAAGGAGAAGACACGTGGTCTCCTTCTCAAGGCATCCACGACCACATTTTATTTTCCCTTGATGTAAGAAATACCAAAATCGTACTCACTCATAAACTCACTCCATCGCCTTTGCTTGGCATTCAGATCCCTTTGAGTGAAAAGATGTTTTAAACTTTGATGGTCCATTCTGAGCTCAAAGTTTCACCCCACTAGATAGTGCCTCCAAAGTTTCAGAGCTAGCATTACAGCTTCCAACTCTAAATCATGAGTAGCATAAATCTCCTCGTGTTTATTCAACTTCCTTGACGCATAATCTATCACTCCTCCATCCTACATTAGCACAGCCCCCAACCCTTGCTTCGAGGCATCCGCGTAGACTATGAAGTCCTTTTCCATATCCGACACTCATAGAATTGGCGCACTAGTTAGTAACCTCTTAAGCTCGATGAATGCACTATCTCATTCTTCTATCCATTCATACCTGACCCCCTTGCACTGTAAAGTGGTGATTGGTTTCGCTATTTTAGAGAACCCTTCCACAAATCTTCGATAATAACCTGTTAGCCCCATGAAGCTTCTTACCTCATGAGCATTTTTCAGCACTGGCCACTCCATAATGGCCTTTACCTTTTCTGGGTCCACATAAATTCCTTCACCGGAAATGATATGCCCTAAATAGTGAATTTATTTCTAGAAGAGCACTTCAACAACTTCCCATACAATTTGTTCTCTCTAAGGTAGGACAACACCACTCCCAAGTGTTCCTCATGCTCTCTTTCATTCTTGGAATAGATGAGGATATCATCTAAAAAGACTTGTACAAAGAAATCTAAGTACTTCCAGAATACACCATTCATGAGGTTCATGAATATTGTTGGTGTATTGGTCAATCCAAAAGGTACTACAATGAACTCGTAATGGCCAAACCGAGTTCGAAAGGTAGTTTTAGGAATATCACCTTCCTTAATCCTTAACTGGTGATACCCTAATCGCAAATCATTTTTTGAGAATACCGTTGCTCCTTTCATTTGATCAAAGAGATCATCTATCCATGGCATTGGGTACCTATTTTTCATTGTAGCATGGTTCAAGTCCCTGTAATCTATACACAGTCGTAAGGAACCATCCTTCTTCTTCTTCAAAACTTACTGGTGCACCCCAAGGTGAGACACTGGGCCTTATTATCCCTAAGTTGAGTAGCTCTTTCAACTGCATCTGCAACTCACAAAGTTTGGCGTTGTCATTCTATACGGAGTCTTGGAGATTGGTTATGCACCAGGTTTTAGCTCAATAGTAAAATCAAGCTCCCTCTCAGGAGGTAACCCTGACAACTCGTTCAAAAAAACATCATTAAACTCTGACAACACTGGGTATTGATCCAAGGAGGGTCCTTTCCTCTCATTCACTACTTCCATGACATAAAGTCGACACCCTTGCCTCATGCACCACTTAACCTGCATAGTTGAGATAAAGCATAGAGATACCTTTCTCCGTACACTGTGGATCTCTATTGGCCTTCCTTCATCATCAACACAAAGCACTCTTTTTGCAAAAAAATCTACCATAGCTCGATGGGCTTCTAACCAATCCATTCCAATGATTAGATCATACATCCTGAGAGCAGTGATGTATACCTTGAACCTAGTAGTACACTCCCAGGTCTACTAGACAATTATCAATGCTAGGTCCTACCACTTGTTTTTCCCCCGAAACCATATCGACTTGTTTAAAGTCATCGTCCTCGTAGGCTGCCAACCCACTCTTTTCTAATGTAGATGGTGAAATGAAACTATATGTAGCACCAAAATCAAATAAAATTTTAACATTGAAATGATTTAGTGTACCTGACGAATCCACCACCGTGGATTGATGTTCTACCTGGCGATTATTAACTGCTGCATAAATTTGGTGGCTACCACTTGCTCTTCCCATCAGGGTCTTTCCTTCTCTATGCACAAATCCTGCTTGCAACTATGGGAAGTTACACTGGTAATGGGGTCCTTGACACCCCCAACACATAACAAAAGATGGAACATGCGCACTGCTCTATGACGGTCTCTAAAATGAGTTCCTTCCCCTAGAACCATAGCCCCTACTAGTTGCTCCCTGAGATGGTCATGGACTTGCCTGCATCGTTGGTGATGAATAAGATGTTGCACTCGCTTCCATTGAAATCCCTGTCATGATTGTCCTTGGTGCGACTCTATTACCATATGGAGGTGGCATGGAGCTCCCTCCCTTGGAGAATGTCCTAGGGGCCTTCCCCACGAATCCAAGATGATGCGGAAAGGTCAACCTCATACCTCCATTTAAGTTCATGTGTTCCTCAGCATAACGTGCACTTTCAATTGCTTCCGCCACTGAAGACAGTTTCCACATCTGTACCATGGCCCTTATCTTAGGGTTTAACCCATAGACAAAGCGTTCTGCCTGTCGTTGATCATTATCCATGTACAAAACATATTTTACCAATTCCATGAACCTGATCTCGTACTCTTCCACAGTCTTGTTTCCCTGTAATAGGGCATGAAATGCTCCCACCTGTTGTTCCTCATAGTAAGCTGGTAGGTATTTCCTTCAGAACCTTTCCTCAAAAATTTCCTAAGAGATGGTGTCTGGGGTAAGGTGCAATTGCCTCTCCAGGTTGCCCCACCAGTTCAAGGCACTGTCCCTTAACTGAAAGATTGTTATTTTCTCCTTTGATGTGGATGCATAGTCCCTTAAGGAGAAACATCATGTCATCCCTTCCAACCATGCTTCTGCATGTTCAATGGCACAACCCCCAACGAACTCTAGAAGTTTGATATTCTGTAGTTCTCTAGTGATGTCCTCAGGTGGAGGCCCTCCGCCTGAATCCCTCGACGCTTCAGTATTACCCATTCCCGATGGTGGGGCCTCCACTTTGATCCCTACTAGATGACGACCCTTTAAAGTCTCATTTATGGCCTCCAAAAAGAACAGAATGAGAGCTAATTCAAGTGATGGTGGTGGTGGAATTGGCGGTCCCTGTGAATATTCCCCTCTACCTTGATTTCCACGAGTCCTAACCATCTTGTATAATTGAATCTGCATCAACCAAAAGTTTGTCAGGGAGAGTCTAAGGAAATTCACATTTGCGCAACTTAAAATTGAAAACAAGGTTAGGCGTAAGTTTTTTTATTTTTACTTGTCTATAAACAGACGTTACTCTCTTTAGGGGAAGTGGCTAGGCTAGGGTTAAAGCATATAAGCTCGATGTTTTTGCCTAAGAAAACTACTGACTCTCTTGCCTTAATCAACACAGTCAATTTAATCCAAAAAATTAATATTATTATTATTAGTATCATAATTAAGTACTTAATTAATCACTAATTTAATTAATCATTTCAATTGATTAACCACTTTGGTTAATCACATTAATTTATAATTAAAACATAAATTTATAAATTAGAACATAGTTTAAGTATGTTTAAACCTAATATTTAAAACATAAATTTATAACTTAAAACATTAGTCACTATAATTAAAACATAATTTTATAAATTAGCCACTATAAATTTAAAATTAAAACATAAATTTATAAATTAAAACATGTTTAATTATGTTTAAACATAACTTTAAATGATAATATTCTTTTTTTTAAACCTAAATAATGTTTAGACCTAAATAAAATATAATAATTAAAATAAATAATTAAAAAATTTAAAATAGAACAATTAAAATAAAATAAATAAAATAAAAAACTAAAATCGGGCAGTGGGTCCTCGCATGAGGCCCACGTGCCCCCCCTTGGGTTCTCACTACCCAAAACCCTACACTCCCAACCCTAGCCCCGCAAATTCATCCTTCCTCTCCTCATCCCACTCTACATAACTCTCCTGGCAGCAGAGAACCCAAGCGCGGAGGAGGTACTGGTGCGGTCGCCTCTTGTGGCTTCCTCCTCTCTTACGACTCGACGTTTGGTCTTGCCTTCAGTGCTTTGAGTTGTTGAGCGGCCTTTGCTAAAGCTTTGCGGAGCTATGTTGGCTTGGCTCGATTTTGTAGGATGGAGTGAGTGTAGGCTACCGACTTGTGCTTGTCTTTGGCACTGGTTTGTGACTTGCGTTATGGTTGTGTGCTTGATTAGATATATGAAGAGAAGGATTTGCCCTTGCATTGGGGCTTATGTTTTCTAATGTGTGGATTTGTGGTTGCAGGTGCGAGTCTTGAGGACTGTAGAGTGGCCTCCGGGCTTGGTGCTCAACACTGGGCTTTAATGACTTATTTGTTGTTTATAACCAATGATTACATGCGCAGGTGCTAGCTCAAGGAATTTGAGCTTGAAGCTTGGCCTTCAAACCTCAAACTTTTATTAATTTACGTAATTTTTTTTTAAAATAAAATAACCCTGTGTGTTATGACTCGGAACCTGTGTAAAGACCTGCGGGCTCCTCCCTTGGTCATGGCATAGCGCTTGGTGTGTGTTGCCTTGTGCGTTCGACTTTGATGCTTGGTGCTGGTCTGTAATGCACCATATTGAAAGTCTCTTCTACTTGGTGCCTTATGTATGTGCGCTATCTTCATAATTGGTTGGAAATTGGTGTTGTATTCTAGTAGAATTTGTTATCATATAACATTTATGGGCTAGTTGAATAAAGCCCTGATTTTTTTTTTTGCTATAATTTTTTTTTTGTCTTGAATTCATATATTACTGCTAACCCGTGTCACTTGTGTTCGGCATTGGCTTATGGGCGCTGATTTGTATGTAGTTTCTTTGGTAATTGACTTGTGTTGTTGATGGCTGCAGGTGCGTGGCTTGACAGCTATAATGGAGGAGCTTTCTTCCTCATGCGTTACTCCTCCATGTTATTTGTTATGATGCTTGGCGCTTAGGCGCTCGGTCTCGATTGACCTGTGTTGTGTTGCATGTCCTTGGCTTGGTCCTTTAATTGGAGATTGAATGCGAAGGGTAGCTGGCCCTATATATATATATATATATATATATATATATATATATATATATATAAATTGTTGGTTTATTCGTAGCAAGTGTTAAAATTCATTTAACACTTTCAGTGTGTAAAATCTTATACCATTTTACTTTCAATGAGAATAATGTTTATATCTATAGATCTATATATAAAAAAAAATAGTGGGATTGGCTTGCAGGTTAGCTAGAGCTCAAGTTGGAGCTTTGAGTCTGAGATTGGCCCTCGAGCCCAGATTTATATCTGATTAAATGGTTTCAGGGCCCCTCTTTCCCAAGGTTTTTAGGTTGCAGGTTTTCAAGGCCGATTTCAATATATATTTACCCTAAACAATTTATTCAGGGTTTCAATATAACTAATTAGAAGTTTTTTAAATTTCTGGGTTGGAACAGTTCCATTCCTGAACTTTCCTTCATATATGCAGGTAGGTGGGTAGGCCGTGGTCCAAGTTTTTAATCCAAGGCTACGATACCATGTGTAAGACCTTTACTAAGGCTTCAAAGTTAAATAGTAAATTTTAATCTAGATTACTTTTATTTTCTTTAACATGACATCTAATTTCTATTTTTTTTTGCATTATAACAAATCTATCAAATTTATGTTGAAGTACTAGAAAATTTAATCAGTTTAGATATCAAATTCACAAATTATACAGTCCAAAATAGTCACAAACAGATTACACAACATAAATTTCATTCTTAACAAAATTAATACTGGTAAAATACCTCTTAAAGAATAAGTTTGTCCCTTTCTTTCCTGTTGTTGCAAACTGCTTGAAAACTACCTGAAAACTGAATTATTTCCTCCCAACCAGCTAGGAACAGAACCTCTCCGACTCCCTAGCTCTAGGAACCCTTGCGGTTTCCTGGCCCTTCGAGCGCAAAATCCCCAGTAACCCCAGTGCCTCCTGTGACAGACCTCCAACAATCTCCTCAACAAAACCACAACAAGCTCCTCCACAAAACCTCTACCAAATCTTCCAAACAGAGCCTGTAATACCCTCCAAAATAATGTCCCCCCCTTGCCTTATCCTCCCTTCCCATCATTCACCGCCTTCTTTATTTATTTAATTTTCAACTAACCTCCCTCAATTAGGTGTCAACCACCTTATCCCCTTATCATTAATGGGTTGATCCTCCGATACAAAATAATAATTAATAATTTATTAAACTAGATTTTATTGAACAAATATTTAATCATTAAATTAATTAATTAAACCAATTTACATTCAACAAATATTTAACTAGGCCAATTAATTAATTAATTAAACTAATATACATTAAACAATTATTTAAATCATGACAATTGATTAAATACTTAGGGTTGTTACATGGAGGTTCAGACACTTTTCTAGAGGGATATGTTGATTCAGATATGGTAGGTGATAAAGACAGCAAGAGGAGCACCACAGGGTATGTTTTTACTATAGCTGGAACAACAGTAAGTTGGATTTCAAAACTACAAAAGGTTTTTTCACTTTCAACAACAGAGGCAGAGTATGTTGCTGCTACAGAGGCTAGTAAAGAGATGATTTGGTTGCAAAGGTTTATGGAGGAATTGGGAAATAAGCAGGAGAATAACAGGTTGTACTGTGACAGTGAGAGTGCAATTCATCTTGCAAAGAACTCAGCCTTCCATTCGAATACTAAGAATATATAGTTGAGGTACCACTTCATATGATCTACCTTGGAAGATGGACATTTGAAGTTGGAAAAGATACACACTAGCTAGAATCCTGCAAACATGTTAACAAAGGGAGTAACCAGAGAGAAACTGAGTTCCCGCTTAATTTCAGTTGGTCTTCAAGATTGAATATGAAGATGAGAAATTTTCCAGGTCCAATAAGGTTAATATTATAGCATATACAACAGTGGTGGAGTTGTTGAGATCAGTCTCCAAGTGGGAGATTGTTTGTTGTGGAGCCTAATTATATTCCTGATTCAAAGGTCCTTGCTTTTAGCTGTGTTTATACCCTGTGAATACTTTACACCCCATAAGTATGTACACTCTTACACGCAAGGGAGTGCAGATGGGGGGTACCCCCTCTGCGGAGTCTGGGGGGGATATTCCCCTGGCTGGGGGGTTCGAGGGCGAAGCCCCCAAAGGAAAAATTGCCTTGTAAATGTATATTGTAATTTCATTGTAAATATGGATTGTTCATTATAAGGTCACAGATCTAATGGTAGAAATTATGTTAGGGTTTTTTTCCCTAGAAGGAAACCCTATGTTATGAGGGAAATGTATTGAGGCTATGCATTATGGCGAGTATTGTATTCTGAGAGAGGAGACTGCGAGAGAAATAAGAGGAAGTTACAATGGGTTTTGTTGTAGGTTGTATCCCTTCATTTGTTGGATAATAATAAAGTAAGGACCTGGAAATTTCTCTGGTGGACGTAGCCTACACTGGGTGAACCATGTAAATCTGTGTCTCTATGTTATTCTATATCTTCTGTGTTTTGTTTCTACATTTGTTTTATTTTATTGCTCTGCAGTCCTATTTTTCTAACACAATTATGCCATTTGGACTGAAGAATGCACGCAATATTTTCCAGAGTAGTCATCACCGCGTTCAAGAAACTCATCCACCAGTTTCTAGAGGTATACTTGGACGTTTGGACAATCTATAGTTTGTTGAAAGACCATGTAGAGGTATTAAGGTTGATGTTAGAAATATGTAGGCAGTTCCATATATCATTAAACATAAAAAAATGTATATTTGGAACACCGTTTGTGATACTATTGGGCCATATAGTATGAAAAACAAGGCTTACTAGTAGATCCTGCAAAGATTGCAGTAATTGTTAACTTGCCACCACCAAAAAAAGTTCATCAAATAAGAGAGACATTGGGACACATAGGATACTACATAAAGTTTATAAGAGGATATGCACAGATTACCGTGCCAATGGAAAAATTGTTAAGAAAAGATACAAAGTTTCAGTGGAATGCCAATTGTCAACACAGTCTTGATACACTGAAAGAAAAGATGGTCACCGCTCCAATAATAGTATTTCCAGACTGGGAGAATACATTCCACGTACATGTAGATGCATCAGCCATAGCACTTGGAGCTATCTTGGCACATCCAAGAGCGGGAGATTTAGATCACCCTAAAGCATTTGCGAACAGAAAGATATCAGAATCAGAACAGAACTATAACACCATAGAGAGGGAAGGCCTAGCTATGGTCTACACACTGCAAAAGTTCAGACATTACTTATTGGGAAAACACTTTAATATGTTCACGTATCCTCATCCCTTAAATACCTAGTCAACAATCTAGTGTTGGGGGGGAGAATCTATCGATGGTTACTACTATTTCAAGAATTTGATTTTGAAGTAATAATCAAGCTAGGAAAATTGAATGCAGGACCTGACCACCTATCAAGGGTCACAAAATGAGAACAATCTACGAATTTAGAGGACAACTTCTCAGACACATAGTTATTTTCAGTCCAAATTTTTTATGACTACTTCGCAGATATCATTCAGTACTTGAGCATAGATACTATGCCGCAGGAATATAACATTGCGCAGAAGAAAAACCTGGTAGTCTGGGATGCAAACTATCAACTGATCGCAGGACACTTGTACAAAATGGGTGCAGATAGCATCTTGTGAAGATATGTGTTAGAACACGAAAGACCAAGAGTTTTAACAAAATCCCATGAGGACATTATGCAGGCAAAGCTACCACGCAGAAGGTATTTCAAGCAGAACTATGGTGGCCGACTGTTCACAGAGACTCAAAGGAATACTACCAGAGATGCAATGTCTATCAAAGGGTTGGTAAACCCAATAGAAGGGATGAGATGCCATTATGACCACAGGTAATATTACAGGCATTCGACAAATGGGCAATGGACTTTGTGGGACCAATCAACTCACCAACAAAAATAACAGGAGCAAGGTACATTATCACCATGACATAATACATGATAAGATGGGCGAAAGCAACACCAATGAAGGATTGCAGCACAAAAAAAACAACACACTTTCTATTTGAACAAGTAATCACTAGAGTTGGGTGGCTGAGATTTTTGATGAGTGACCAAGGAACGGACTTCATTAATTGCACTATCAACACTATGACTGAAGAGTTTGAAGTCTATCATCATAAGAGCACACAATATCACCCACAAGAAAGTGGCACATTAGAATCATTTAAAAAAATCCTCGAGAATGCACTGACTAAGATATGTAATGTTAATAGGGTCGATTGGGACCTCAAAATACCAGCAATATTGTGGGCCTACAGGACCACGTGCAAGAAGCTAACAGGGCACATGCCATTTAAACCGGTATATGTCCAAGAAGTAGTGGTGCCATTAGAATTTCGAGTACCAAGTTTGCGCATAGCAACGATTACACACATGACAGAACGAGGCACAATACATGAGAGACTAAATCAATTGATGACCATGGAGGAAGACTGGATCCTAACAGGGTTCCACCAACAAGTTCAAAAAGCAAGGGACAAAGCTTGGAATGACAGACACATAAAAAAGAAAACTTTCAAGGGGATTTAGTGTTGATGTACGACAATAAATCCATCCAACATCCAAGAAAACTCAGAATGCACTAGTTAGGATCATACAAAGTAAAAACTATCACAGATGGGGGAGTTGCACACTTGAAAGACTTAGCAGTCGCATAACTCAGAGGGATGATCAATGGGAGCCGATTGAAGCTGTACAAGGACAGTCGAACACCCACAACTTGAATGTCACCATGCAGTAAAAGAAAAAAAAAACAAAGGATATTAAACGGTACCAATAGAGGTAAAGTGCACCGAAAGGAGAAGAAACATGCACACTTAGGAATAAAAAATCGGTGAGGACAAGGCCAACAACCAGGTCAAAATGGAAATAAGTGGGAAAAGTAAGGACATCAAAAGCAGAACGAAATGACAAAGGCATGCAGAATTGAATGTCAGAAAGGACCAACAGGACGCCACATTAATCATGCCAACTGGATATGGTGATGGAGAGTAATGGAAAGTACAAAGGAACCAGAGGTTCATTGAATCCATAATAAAGGTAGCATCTTCGATAATTTTCATACAATTCCCATACAAAGCATGGACACAGGAACAAACAATTTATCGTGAGACTAGAAAAGACAGAGAGAAAGAGAGCATACGAAGTACAAAGAAAAGTTAATAGAGGTTGCAGAAGCTACGGAGCTCAAGGAACGACCATATTTCCCACCATGGCACCACCAAAGAAAGAAAAACCAGGCTAGACTTCTAAACACTCTAGAGTTAGAACAAGGGCATAGGTACAATCATAAGAAAGAGAACAACAGTCACCAGAGATTGTCAATATCAATGAAATCCCCTCACCAAATACAACATCGATGAACGCCACACCCATGGTAGAAGAAACCCAAAATCCATCACCTGAGGGAATGAATGTGGATATGCTGGAAGAAGAACAAGAGAAATAGAACAAGGGCATAGGAGCCCTGAAGGAGGCACAACCAAAGAACCCTAAAGAATCTCCAAGAGTCAATAGGATGGCTACAAATCAGGAAGCAACAATCGAGCTAGACGAATCTCAAACAACTGTGTCAGACCACCCACATGAAGGAGCAGTGGAAGATTTCACAGGTTGGCTAGAATGGTATGCCAAAGTGCGACTGATAGAGGCTGGAACCTCAAGTCAGCCACTACCAAAAAAGGACAAGCAGCAGGTCCCTAGGTCACCATGCAAGCAAATCGACACAACCATTGTTTTTCTGTGTATATCAGCAAGGGTACGAGTGAAATCATAATTGCTAGGTTATGTCGAGGAGTTAAAGTACTCAGACCATGATGTAATGGACATGGAAAAGTTTCCAGAGTTCGCAAATAAAGTATACCTATAGACTGTGGGTCTAGACACATTTGGGAAATTGGTTAATCAACCACTCCAGTGGGAAACATGAATGGTAAAAATGGGGATTTTAGGCCTTCTAGAGATACCACACTTTGGCAAAGGACAGTATGCAAACAACTATGTCAAACAATTGATGGCGATCACACATGGCGAGGATATATGGTTGGACAATCTCGTCTCGATAGACATAGAGATCATTGTGCACATTAAGGGGTTGCCATTCCGAGGCATGGATCTTGCACAATTTCTCGACAAAAAAACAAAGGAGAAAGCACTCGTGGAAGAGATGAAAAATAAATACGATATTGAAAGGGGATGCGAGGAATCATCATCAAACGTATAAGTGATGCCACGAAAAAAATGGGCGCAAAATTCATGGATTGCAAGCTGCTAAGAAAATGCCACAAGGAGGAAGTCCCAGCTGGGGTTGTCGCATTTG
The DNA here is from genome assembly GCA_009831015.1 of Picea engelmannii. NCBI lineage: Eukaryota > Viridiplantae > Streptophyta > Pinopsida > Pinales > Pinaceae > Picea > Picea engelmannii. The sequence goes on along the minus strand of ML778476.1, from coordinate 1,332,630 downwards.
CAGCTCAGTGTGCCGAGGGAACCACAGTCAAATGGGCCCCTTATCTGTTGAATCTGTTTCTGGATGACTATAAGGATGCGCAGAATCTAGGAACATAATTTCAGTATTCATGGCTACTCATGCTGATAGCCATCATGGGATGGAAGAAACCAAATTACACATTTTTTTCCACCATACCCAAGCCGAATCATGCTGTGAGATATTTATCACTTGGCACCGCGTCATACACCAAGCATAGGAAGATGAACACAACTATATTCAAAGGATACCTTCATGACCTACAGGAGACCATCACCAATCTATGGAGGATAATACTACAGGATGTTGCGTACTAACGGGACATCACCAACTTCAAGGCCACTCGACATGCGATGTGGATACAGGAGCAAAAGGACCCCAACAAGAAGTGGCTACAATTGTGCTATTGCATCACAGAGGGCAACATCAAAATGGTTATCAAGGATTGGGAAGATGACTGGACTTATCTCAACTCCAATTGGTATTTCCACAAATACCATCCAAGGCCCTACACAAATTACAGGTTAGCGTTACCCACGAAGTACAGTTTCATGCATGCATAGACACAATTGAATTACAACAAGAAAAGGATAAACGAGATGTGCTGGAATTGATATATGACCAGGCCTAGTTCAAAAATCAAGAGGAGAAGAAGCACATGAATGGATTGGAACAAAAAGTGGCCAGAACTTATGAGAAAATTCCAAAGACCGTGCAGAGGGACAAACTCACAGTAGCAGAGAAGATTGATCAGATTACACAGGAAATCAATCAATATCAGAAGGAGATCAAGAACCTCCATGAGAATCTCACACCTTCTACTCCACTAGTGGTAAGGGAGAAAAGGAAGGAGGAGGCAACATAGCAACTATAGGAGATAGAGCAACAGGTCAGCACAGCAACTGACTTGTTCGATAAAGCAACACAACTTTGGATGAAGCTAGAAGAGGAACAACAAGGCCAGCGGTGGGACAAGGAAGAAGAAAGGATAAGTGAAAATATCCAGGACCTCAAGCAAAGGCAAAATACAATGTCCATCATGGAGTGTGTCAAATGGGCACAGGATATGAAGAAACTATAGGCATAACTCACCAATGTGCAAACGCAGAAAAGGAGCGTCAGGCTCAAATGGAACCGCTTCAAGAGCGACTAGTAAAAGTCATTGCACAAGAAGAGGAAGCCAAGACATATATATCAAATACCCAGGTAGAGTGCATAGGGTTGATGAGTGACGAGATTGCAGTCTAGACAGTAGAAACACTCAAGGAAAAGACCACATAGGCTCAAACACAAGCAACGAAGCTCAAGGAGAAGTTACAGGTGATCACCAGGGAGATCGACAAAGCGCACAAAGGTTAGGTGGCTCAAGACAAGCCACATGTCGGTGTTGGGGGCCTGTTGGAAGCAAGCCAAAGTGAAAAGAAAGGATATTTTGGGAAAGATGGCATGCATGAGGGAAGTGACAGATGGAAGAAAGAGCAGCATGTGGGCATGCATGGAAGACCTAACAACATTAGGGTTAGAATTTTTACAACACATTGTAATGGATGAAGATCCAGAAAATGTATAAATATAGATACTTAGGTATCATAGAGGGGTTGTTGTTGATTGAGAGAGAGAAAAGAGGATATAGAGATGCGAAGAGATGAATGTGAGGAAGCAGATGCAATATTTTACTGTATGACCTAATTTTATAAGTTGTTGAGCTAAAGAGGACTGAAGAGGGTAGATCTTGAGGGTTAGATCACAGGCTAAGGATCTTGGTGTGATCTAGTCTACCTCATAATAGATCTTAACCCAACTAATAAGAGTTTTAAAGCACGCGATGTTGTAGTTAATAACTACTATAATAAAAGAGAAAGAACCAGACCTTTGTGGACATAGCCTAGGAGGGGGTGAACCATAGTAAAACCTGTGTTATATGATTGAATTCATGTGTTTGTTTATTGTCTTCAGTAGATATTGTTATGCTAAATGAATGAGTTGTTATATTTCCTGCATAATCATAAATAATGGTGTATGTCATTAATAAGTTATACTAGAACTCTCAGCGTATAGTTCCCATATTCTCCACTCAATACTAGGTTGCAAACACATGAGTATTGTAGCCACCCATTAAGACTATCTCGGGTGAGATGGAGCAATGCAATCTATGTGTTGCGTTTCCTTCTGGTTCACCAAGAGGGCTGATAGTTTTAGAGGCTTTGTTGGAACCTAGAACAGACATAAATGTTGGGTCACTCAATACAAACTCAGACAAGATATAAATAACCAACAACCCATGTGTGGAAGAGAGTGGTGATGTTGATGATGTTCCTCCTTTCTATGTTAGCCTTAAAATTCATGACATGACCTTACATAATTCCATGTTAGATTCAGGAGCATCACATAATCTCATGCCCAAGGTAGTCATGGATGAGTTGGGTCTATAAATTACAAGACCTTATAAGGATATTTTCTCTTTTGACTCAAGGAAGGTGAAATGGTTAGGTTTGATCAAATATCTAGTCGTATCATTGTCTCAAATCCCATCAAAAAATCTAGTCATGGACATAGTGGTTGCTGACATCCCTCCAAAATTTGCATGTTTTTATCTAGATCTTGGGATGAAAATTTGAAATGAACTTTGCAAATGGATATGTCATATGCTACTATCCCTATTTTTGGCCAAGAAAGGAGGTTGTATAGAGAAGTGTTTCTCAAGTACATGGTGAGTATCAAAAATCAACCAAATAATCATCTTATTTACTCTATTGATACCAAAATTTGTTCCTCTATTTTATATAATAGCTTGAGTTTTGAAGAGGGGGAGCCAAAAAATGTCATGGATATCAAAGACAAACCTGAGCATCGAACAAAGGAAATTATAGATCAACAAAACAACGCAGAGGATGAAATGTGGAATATGAGTTTTGATGGAGCTGCTAGCAGGAAAGGAGTTGGAGCTAGTGTGTGTATTAACCCTCCCAAGATGGGAAAAAAACTATGTTCTTACAAGCTCTCTTTCGATTGTACCAATAATATGGTTGAATATAAGGCATTGATTTTGTGATTGAAGACTTTAAAAGAATTGGGTCCTAGAAGGACAACTATACATGGGTATTTAGAGCTTGTCATTAACCATGTAAAGGGTATATATCAGTCCAAGCATCCTAGATTGAGAGCATATAGGAATTTAGTGCTTGATCTTCTTGAAGAGTTTTCATAATACAATTTGTCAGTGATTCCTAAGGGGGAAAATCAAATTGCTAATGCTTTGGCTACTTCATATTCGGTTTTCAAAATTCCAATTTTTCCTAATAAAAAGTATGAAATTGAGGTCAAACATAGGCCAGCAGTACCTGATAACATTAAATATAGGAAAGTATTTGAAGACGACAAACATGTAGAAAGATTCCTTCAAATGAGTGATGAATTTGATAATGTAAATATTGATGATGAGTGTTGTTGTGAAGTGAATGAATATGCAACTCTGTTCAACAATAATGACATGTTTCAGAATCAGATTGATGGAAGAGATATAGTGCATTTGAAAAATAACATTATTCCCAAAGGCTTGGTCCCATTGGAAAAGCTCTTTGACAACAATGATGTATCCAGAAATCCTAAAATCACTACAAATGATGAGGATATAGAAGATTGCAACATTGAGACTCAATAAGACCCCAATATCATCAAACTATCGAAAACCCTCAGTCCATAAATCAAACAGAGGTATGTCAGCCTTATGAAAGAATTCCCTGATGTATTTTCATGGATTTATGAGGATTTGAAGGTCTATGACGCTAAGGTAATTCAACATGTAATTCCCATCAAGGATGATCATAAAAATTTCAAGAAAAAGTTGAGAAGAATCAACCCCTCGTTGTTTCCATTGATTGAAAAGGAGGTAAGGAAGATATTTGATTCCAAGATTATTGTGTCCTTAAGATTTTCCAAGTGGGTGGCTAGCCTAGTGCATGTCAGGAAGAAAAGTGGTGAGATAATATTATGTGTAGATTTTTGGAATCTAAACAGGGTCTCTATCAAAGACAATTATCCACTTCCTAATATGGATTACATCCTACAAAAGGTGGTGGGATCTCAAAAGATGTCAATGCTTAATGGTTTTTCTAGATATAACCAAATTATGGTGCATCCGAATGACCAAGAGAAGACAAATTTTACAACGCCTTGGGGCACTTTCATGTATGTGAAAATGTCTTTTGGGATTATGAATGCAGGAGAGAATTTCCAAAGGGCCATGGACATAGCCTTCGTTGATGAAAAAGATAAGTTTATCATGATTTACTTGGATGATATCACTGTATTTTTGGATTTCGATGATCAACATATCGAACATCTAAGAAAGGTTTTCCATAAATGTAGAAAGTTTGGCATCTTGTTAAATCCAAAAAAGTCAACTTTGGATTGCAAGAAGGAAAATTGCTTGGAAAAATCATTTCAAAAGAAGGCATAAAAATAGACCCCAACATAGTGGAAGCAATTTTGAAGATAGACACTCCCAGGAGAAAGAAAGAGGTACAATCTTTCCTAGGAAAAGTAATTTTTTTGAGGAGGTTCATTCCCAACTTGGATGAGATCATAAAGTATATCACAAATATGCTCAGGAAATGCAATGAGATAAAATGGACTCTTGAATCTAGGAAGTCGTTTGAAGACATCAAAGTGGCACTGACCAAAGCTCCAGTGTTATCCAACCCAAATTTTGCAAAAGATTTTATCTTGTTTTCCTTTGCCTTGGAGCACACCATTGTTGGTGTTTTGTTGCAAAAATATGAGAAGAACTTTGAAAATCCCATAGATTATTTTAGCAGGATATTAAGAGACTCCCCACTAAGGTATGACATCATGGAAAAACAAGAATATGCCTTGGTGAAAGCCCTTAAAGAATTCAGAACTTATATTTTGCATTCCCATGTCATTGCTTACATGCCTAATAATTTTGTAAAGGATATCTTGACTCAACTTGATCTTGAAGGGAGAAGAGGAAAATGGATAGTAGTAATGTTGGATTATGACCTAGAAATCAAGCCTACAAAGATGATTAAGGGTCAAGGGCTTGCAAAATTAATGGTGCAGTCAAATTGTGATGTTTTGGGAATCAATCTTATTATTAATTTGTCGAAAAATTCACAAGAAGAAGAAGTCCCACAGATATCCCAAAAGTTACTTGATTCTCCTTGGTATGTTGATGTTATTTACATATTGAGAAACTTACAAGATCCTCCCAGATTGAGAAAAACCAAAGCCATATTTTTGAAGTTGAAAGCAACAAAGTTTTACATTCTGAACAATTCTTTGTATTGGAAAGATCTAGGTGGGATCTTACTAAATTGTTTACTGGAGGAATAAATGGAAAAGGATATTAAAGAGTTTCACAAAGGTGACTGTGGGGTCCATCATTATTGGAATACCACTGTGCACAAAATACTGAGGGCAGGGTTCTATTGGCCTATTATTTTTTCTGATGTATACAAGGAAGTTTCCAGCTGCCATGAATGTCATATATTTGATGTGAAAAGAAAGTGGCAACCCCTACCTTTAAATCCTATCTCTGTTGAAGCACCATTTATGCAATGGGGCCTTGATTTTATAGGATAAATTCATCCACCATTGTCAACTCAACATATGTGGATACTGACAGCCACATACTACTTCACAAATGTATTGAAGCGGTCCCCACAAAGAAAATCTATTGATACTGTCATCATTCAATTTTTAGAGAGTAATATCTTGTCTATATTTGGTTGTCCAATCAATATCATTACTGGCAATGCATCAGATTTCAAATCTAAGAAAATGGAGAAATTATGCAGTGACTATAACATAACTCTGGGTCGTTCCATAGCTTATTACCCATAGGGTAATGGGTTGGTGGAACCATCTAAAAAAATCCTAACCAAGATTATTAAGAAGCTTCTACAGGAAAACAAGAAAGACTGGCACAAAAAGTTCATCTATGCATTATGGGCTGACATAATCAACACTAAAAGGTCTATTTCCACATCACCTTTTCAGATTGTATATCGTACAGAGGCATTTTTTCCTACCTCATTAGGACTGCCAGTGAGGAGACTACTGCAAGAGAAAGAATATGAACCAAATGCTGCTCTAAAGAGAATAAACCAATTGGTCCATGTGCATCAAATGAGAGAACAAGTATTCAATAAATCACAGTTGCACCAAGATAAAATGAAAAGAATTTTCGACAGACACATCGAATAAGATGATTTCAAGGTGAATAATTTGGTACTAAAGTGGGATGTAAGAAATTAAGATAGAGCGAGGCATGGAAAGTTCAATCATCTTTGGATGGGGCCATTCAAGATTGTTGCATACCATGGGAACAATGCCTATTTTCTATAAGATCTTAATGGAGATCTTATTGGTGGGGGACTTGTGAATGGAAGGTTTCTCATACATTATCTTGTTTAGAAAAAATTTCCAGTCTCTTCATGTCATTGTAAATAGCCATTTTTGTTTTCATATAAAGCATTTCAAATCAGTAATCAACAGAAAATTGAATCCCGAAGTGAAGGCCCTAAGTTTATGCTAAATTTAGTCATAGCTATGTCAAAAAGGTCTGGAAATGAGTTTGTTTTGTCATTTTAGAGTCTTTGAATCAAATAAATACCAATGGTGACGCACTTGGTATGTTGTTCTTTGCTACCTCACTGGGAGGATAACATCCCCATTGAAGCCGACTATTAGCACCTTGATTTTTGCAATTAGAGTTAGTCCTAGATGAATCATAGTTTGTGCATCAAAGTTTGTAAGGTCAATGGCCAAATAAAGAGTGGTTGAAAATCATCGAGTAACCGGTCTGGTCATAAGTTGGTTAAAGGGGTGTAAGGTTCTCCACGTTTAAATCATAAGGGTCCATTTCCCTAAGTCTCGAGTCATGTCAAATAGGTGGGAATTATGTACCAAAAATAAAGTCAAGTGGTTGGGATAAAGGTCACGTCGAAAGATATTATGAGCATCATTCCCTAATCATGAAGTCAGAAACGTAAACAATCATGGCACTCCTATCATTTGTGCTTTACACACTTCAAATGTGTACTCGTTGCATGAGTTTGATGCGCAAATATTCAACATGCTTTCTAACTTCTTACCACCATGGATTCATTATCCTTTTCCATGATTTCATTCTGTATCTGTTTGAGCATAAATAGTGGTCACCCTTCAAGCCTCTCCTTCACTTTCAGAGTTTGTGGGTCATCCGTAGTTTTTTCAGCAATCTCTGGAGCCCTTCGCTGCGTAAAAGTTATTTGCTGCCAGTCGTTACGTGAGTCAGTTGTGTTGATTTTGTTGCGTCTCCTCCATTGTTTTCAACCATTTCTCAAAGTCTTTTGGAGCTCATTGCAAACTAGCATTTTGGACGAATTGTTTCTTCTCACAGTCAACCTTCTACCTTTTGAATTTCCTACTACTGCGCCAAGTATCCCACTGTTGTTTTCTACCACTACAAGTCTCCCATTGATGTTTTATACCTCTCCAAGTATCCCATTGATGTTTTATACCTCTCCAAGTCTCCCATTGTTGTTTTCTACCACGCCAAGTTTTTCTCACTGCATCGAATTTTCCCATCGCACTTTGCTACCGCGTCGAGTTTTCCCACTGCGCCAAATTTTCCCGCCACACTTTCCTGCCACGCCAGGAATTTCTATGGCTGATTTTGTTTGTCACGCAAAGATTCCTATTTCTAAATTTTCTTCCAGTCTCTACAAAGTTCATCATTCTTATTTTCCACGCAGAGAGGGTATTACAATTCATTACCACACACATGAAATTAATATATACCAACACCATGGCAGTTTCCCAAAGCATAAGAAAGAAGGAGAGAAGTGGCAGGGCCATGAGGTTTGAACCTTAGGATCTAGAGTTAATAAATGAAGACCCAACAATCAGGGTGTATTTTGAACAAGCCAGATGTATGTGTTTCTGCTAAAGAATCAAAGGATATAATGTGAAAATGGCTAAGCAGTTCGCCCTCAATTTTACTAGGGTCAGCACGACAATTGTGGGAATCACTTTCCAAGTGATGAAGGAGACTTTGTTAGCTATGAAGAAGATCCCTCCGTGTGAATAAAAATGGTTTAAAGGCATGCCTTTAGATATTTCATGTTATATGGATATCGTCAAGCCAGAATGTTGGAATTGGAAAATTGGAGTCGACATTTTGAGCCAGTGTCTCTTGGAGCTTTTCGAGAAACTTCTGAAGGTAATCATAAAATATTTCACCTGTGAAGGAAGGTTCGACAGGGTGTATCCATACCACATCAGGTTACTGATGCACTTCATAGGGAAAAATCCCTTAAATTTACCTTTCTTTTTGTGTTGAATCTTGGGAAAGATGGCGGACAATGTCGAGGCCAAGGCTAACTAGCTAGGGAACAATTTATTCCATTTTCCATTATTTAAATGTTAGTGGTTGAAGAATTGAGACATTTGAACAAGGACTGGGATTCTTTTCTGATTTCGGTTAACATCCCTAGAGACCCCAAAGGAGACATTCCTCTATATGTAGAGGAAACAACACTCGACAGTTCAGAAGCGAGAAAGGAAGATGTTATTGGAAAAAGAAAAGGGAAATAAATAGAAGACTCATCATTCAATCAACCAACATACAAAAAGAAAAGCAAGTTAATATTGACTGACAAAATTGAGGAGATCGAAGATGCCAGTAAACCGTGAATCAAGTCCTTTGCCAAGAGATTTCCCATGCACACCATTCAGCTAGAGCTTGTTGAAGGTACAAACAAGGGAATCAATGAATGAAAGGTGGAGTTAGGTGAGGAAAATTCAAATGTTTAGGAATTGAAGAAACAAATAAAGAAAGCACAACACGTTATTGCCCAATTTTATCAATAAAACAAAGATTTAAGAAGACAGTTGGCAAAAAAGACTATTGAAACACCAACCTCACAGAGTCAAGCAGGTCATTTACCCCCTACCTCGCCCACAATGAGAGAAAATAACGTGAATTGTCTTAAAAAATAGCTTAGAGAGGCCCAAGATGTAATCATTGAGCTTAGGGAGGAACATAGGATGTGAGAGGAAAAAATCACATAACATTTCAAAGAGTGTAGGCCAGCTATTGATAATGCATGTGCATCTCTCTCCAGTGCTTAATCAAAACTGAAAAGAAATGTGGTTTTGTTGAGATAGGTGAAGAGTTTGAACAAACAAAACTAGTCTTTAAGAAAAACAACCAGATATTTAATGTTGCAGGTGACGTTGGAGGCATGAGTAAGGGAGCCCCATTTTTTTCTTTTTGGGTCATGGCATGGAATATTTCTCTGTACATATCCTTCTTTCTTACATTAACAAGAAGTCAGATGCAACACTTTCACATCGAATATTTGTTGCACAAACAAGGTAAGCTTACCTAATGAGAAGGGAATGTATTATGAAACGCATGCAAACATGGTCCCCACTCCTTGTTGCCACCTGGAGTCGCACGAGCGACCATGAATGGACATCCGCTACACATGCTATCCACACACATGCTATAGCCAATGATCACGCAACAAAAACCAAAGTTTGCTATACAAAGGTGACAAGGTTTCCAACAGTACACATGATTACTCATGCACCCCTTGGAAGAAAACGTTGATTTATCACAACCAGATGGTCAAATATTACTCATGACCAAATGATTGAAACAATTATTTCGGTTATGTTATGATTTGGGTGCATTCGACTTTGTATTTTTAGTAAATTTTGTTGAAAATGTTGTTCAGGGGGAGAGTAACCAAATGTAGGATTCTAAGGGAAAGTATTTCGAACATAGTGGCCCAAGAGGAAATTAGTTTTCTATATATTGAATTATTTTGATGTAATTTGGTTTTCCATAGTAGTGCAAACAGGGCACTCTTGAATGTAATTTTTTGAATCTGATGGAAATATAAATGCAAAGGTCCTAATTCTTTGATCAAAATATTCTAGTGGTGGTGGTTTGATGTACTATGATCCTATCTTCGTATGTACTTATTGTTTCCTGAAAATTCATGTCTATTTCATTCGTTTAAATTGGAAATATTTAAAGGGTTTAAAATTCATCTCGTGGTGCTTTAGACTCAACCATTTAAACTCTATGGTTTCTTCTAAGTTAGGTCAGAGTTCATCTCTAATGGTGCTCTGATTTTCTTTATGTTTCTCCTTTCTTTTTCCATACACAACGATATTGAAACTAAAAGACCATTATCTATTTATCCTTTATTCTCTCAAAGATTCCCTTACCAATCATTGATTTCTCTTGTTTTTAGGAGGTTGAATCCATAGACCAAAAAGTACTATACTTCCTTGCCAATGAAACTAGAAAAACATTCTCATGCATCTAAATCTAGCCGTCAGTCCAAAGTGATTATCTATCAGAGACTAGGTCTCAGAGAGAGCCCTCTATAGATTGGGAAGGCTAGTTCCCGGTCTTAAAGTTGGTTTGTAGGTTACCTTGGTAGATCGTTCTCTTCATCCCAACAATTTACCAAGTGCTAACAAATACCACTCCACAATTGGTGACTAGGAAGAATAGTTGTGGTTCGAGACCAGACGTATGGTTAGGGAAACAAAGCTCAAAATTTTAGAGAGAAGCTATAACACTTCATTCCAAAACCCCCATACACATAGTTTCCAAAGGACACAAAAACAAGTGAAGAGGGGATATCACTCCACTTTCCCTAGTGCGACCTTGTGCTTGAAACCTATGTTAGAGATGATTTCTCAACAAGAACTCCTTGCTATTAATGGATTTAAACACTCTTTAGTGAATTCCATCTAGTTTCATCTTTATGGCCTTGGAGAGTTCACTCTCCAATCCTACACCAAGGACCTAAGTCCCAAACTATGTTGGTGTGCTAAAAATAAAAATTGTCTACTTAGTTTTAAATTAAGTGATTTTATTTTATGGTTGTCGATTACTCAAGGAGGTATGGAATAGACTCAACAATTTTTTATGACTCTTTATAACCCAAATAAAATTGAAATATGGTAATTCAGAAAGAAAAATTAATTTTCTTCAATGAAAGCTATCTAAGGGAAAGAGAAGATTTTTTTTTTTTTTTTTCACAATTTTCAAAGAAACAAAAATATTACACTCCAAATCCAATACAAACTATTCCACAAAAAAAATTCATATCTCAAATACTTCAAACAACACACCAATGCAACTTGTAAAACAACACCCTAATGATAATCCCAACTAATTATGAATGCAATTTTTTTTTTCACTAATAATTCTAGTGAAAACAAGAATACATGACACAATCAAAATAAACAAATGAGGGGATATATGCTATTGACAAGGTCATTACTCATAAGTCAATGTATATACAAGAAGAAACACCCAAAAATTTCACAAGAAATATTTATGCAATGCGCCCTTTTTATTTCAAATGAAACAAACAACATGACATAACCAAATATGAAAATGACATGCAATAGAATTCTTCCTAGGTCACTACTCGCCAGGAAAAATCAATGCAAATTGTCCAAAGGAAAAATAAATAATATGTGAGGCTCATAGATCCATTTGATGAAACAAAAGGAGCAATAAGAACCTATCCAAGTATATTATAGAACACTTGAAACCTCCCCATGTCAAGACATAGATAGATTTTAGGGTCATATGAGGAAAAAAATTCAAAAACCCACCTACAAGACCCAATCATAGGTTTTCCTTGAGCAACAAGCAACCCGATTTGGTTGGTTGCATGTTTTCTTTGAGAAAAATGTGACCAAAAAGGATCGTCACGAGTTTTTGACTTGCAAGGTGTGATCGGTCACTTCTGTTACCTAGACATATGCGACCAAAGATGAATTTAAGAAAATATCATTAAATTAAACCCAAACCTAAGAGATTTCATACTCTTAAGCACACAAACATGGACAACACACAATGCAAAGATGATATAAACTTTTAGAGACTGAAGAAAACCAAGGGAACTCTTTAAAAATAAGTAATAAAATCTATATTATTCCCCAGTGGAGTCACCAATTATGTTAATAAATAAACTCTCCTACAAATAGGTGAGCCCTCTCACTGACTTAATGGAGGTCACTGACAGACTGTGGCATAGAATGCTATGAATTTTCAGATTATATGCAAGACTTGTATGTCCAATCTATGATAGAAAGAGATGAGATTAGGCCTTACATTTTAACCAATGTTTGTCCTATCGTAATCCATGTTGATGTAGCTCCAAGATCCAACTCCTATATTCTACAACCAACCACTTGCACACAAACAACAAGATATATGTTTGACAGAGTGGTTGTTTTGTGTCACTCTGTCAAAGGTATTGTTCCATCATCTGAATTAACAAAAGTAAATACAGATATGGAACCATAACTAGAATTAGATATAGTACCAAAAATAGAATCATAACCATAGATACCATAACCATGTACAAAGAGCTGCCCAAATTTCCACTAGGGAATATCAAATCCTACAAGTAGACCTCATACTAACATAGATCCACTTTGAATGCTCACCATTCCTAAATGAGAATTAGGTACTCTTTATTAAAATTTAGAAAATTTAACCCAAAGTTGGAAAAAACATAATATGCTCTAAAATTCGATTAGGGGAAATGCCTTTCCAAATACTTGATCTATCATGGGGACCTTGATTTGTAGAGAGGAATATAAATATTCCTAACCTCTAGGTCCAATTAAAACCACATTCAAAGAACAATACATCCATCATACTCTTCAATGATTCTTGCTTCAGAGTACTGATGGAGGCATTAAGGTATGAGTGGTAATGGTATTTTTCCATCCCAATGATTTTGCATGCTAAGGCATGTGTTAATTTGAGAGGTGACCACCACAAAAAATATACGCATCATGGGAGGAGGGAGTGGACCATCCCCTTGTTTATACTAGTACCAACCCTCATTGTATCCTTCAATAACTTAGATGTTTAAGTGTTGAGGGAGGCATTACTGTATGATGCCTAGTTATATTACTCTTCATTGTGTTTATTGTGCATGATGAGGCATATGTTTCTTTAGTATGTTCTAGTTTCTTTGTTGCACCATGCTATACTGCCACAAAATGGGGATTCCATATGTCCTTTTTACTCTTCAAGGTCAATGAATTACCACTAAGATATGGGCTCTAATATTAGATTGAATCCATGGTGGGAAGGGAAGGAATGATTTTAAAAGGAACTCCCATATGAGTGTCAATGCTTCCTATCATATGCCATAGAAATATTACCTGGACACTAATTTCTTCATACTTGATTTTATGGATCCTCACAAATGCATCTACTTCCTTTTTCCATTCAATACTTTTTGGGATGTGCTAAGAAAAATTATCTGTACACTTGTCGTACATATCATTATCCTTCTATCGATGACTAGAAATATTATCCTTCCAATTATTCCATCTATCCCTCCAATTTATTATGTTTCTATGGGATTTTGAAAAATCTTTATTGCACCTCTTCAAACCCCACTTCACATTCACGAGCTTGTAGAGAACACAAAAACCACTCTGTCAAAGGTAGTGTCCCATTATCCAAATTGACAAAATAAAATACAGATATGGAACCATACCCAGAACAAAATATAGTACCACAAATAGAACCATAACTACAGATACCAGAGAGATGTAGAAAGAGATACCCAAATTTCCACTAGGTAATATCAAAGATTCCAAGTATACCTTATACCAACATAGTTGTGCTTTGAATTCTCTACATTCCTATATGAGAATCATGTGCTCTTTATCAAATTTTAGAAAATTTAACCAAGAGTTGGACAAAACATATTTTTCTCTAAAAACTAATTAAGGGAAATGAATTTACAAATACTTGATCTAACATGGGAACCTTGATTTTTAGATAGGTTTATAAATATTCCAAAACTCTAGTTCCAATTAAAACCACTTTCAAATAACACTAAAACCATCATACCCTTCAATGATTCTTGCTTCGAGGTAATAAGGGAGGCATTAAGGTATGAGTGATCATGGTATTTCTATCCATCTCAATGATTGTGCATGCTAAGGAATGTTTTAATTTGAGAGATGATCACCATAAAAACTATATACATCATGGGAAGAGGGAGTGGACCATCCCCTTGTTTATACCAACACCAATCCTCATTGTATCCTTCAATAACTTTCGATGTTGAAGTGATGAGAGAGGGATTAATGTATGCGAAATAGTGGTATAAATATTCATTCTATTGATTGTGCATGCTAAGGCATGTGTTAATTGAGAGGTGATCACCAGTAAAAACTATACACATCATGATAGGGGGAATGTTGTATAAATGGTGGGAGTGGACCATCCCCCATTTAGACAACATCGACCCTCTTCCATTCTAATGGAATTATTAACTTGATCATAGACAAGTTGGTTTTGTTTGCATGAAACCTTAAAATACTCAAGGAAATTAATACAAATAATCCTTATCTTTATATTATCTTATCTTATGTGATTTCCTTCCATTTAAGCAATCTTATTTGCCAAAAAAACAGATATTTCTACTACTTTGATCACCTTAAATATAGATAGATAACCTCTCACACTATTACATGCAATTATGTGTGCAACATCATTGGATTATCCCTATATACTATATCTCAATGTATCACCATTCTTAAGATTTGACAAATTAGGAATTTCCGTAGACTTGTCATGATTTATGGTCAACTTATCTAGTTCTAACTTAGAAAATATTTCTTTTTTGAATACTTGAATATTAAAATTTTATTTGGAATTATAAAAATAATTATAATTGAAGAAACAATATCATTGTATTAATTTTCACAAATTTAATGGAATATATTAAATATTTACAAAAAAGAACTCAATGTTTTTTTTTTTTTTTTAATCAATAACATTTTATTTTTCAATGAGGTAAAATTACAATATTCCACGATCAACAAGGATTTGTGAGAGCTATCAATATGGAGCTAGGGTTTATGTTGATCGCTTTCACCTAAGCATACACTCTAGTGCGCCTTCATGGCACTCGGAAAGGGAGGGGGATCCTCCCTCTCCTTCAGTGGTGTGGTTTCATGGTGGAGGCCACATCACAATAACCTCCAATGCTTGGTGGTTTTGAGCAGGTTAAATATCGTAAAAGACAAAGGAACCGACCAATAGTGCCTCAAGGAACTCAAGACATTCCCACCAAAAACATTTATGATGTCATCTTGCAAATGAAAGAAATCCCCAATGAACAAATCAACAAAGAGTTGTCATCAACGTAAAGCCCTAGAACGACGAATGAGGCACATACAATAGAGGAAAATACCAAGCAAAGGAAAAAAATGAGTCAAAAACCTCTTGTGCCTAAGGAATTCATTAATGAGGACACCCTTGAACAAATAGAGTCCGAGGAAGGGGGTTTGAAGTGTAGGTCAATGATGATATTTGAATGAAAAAATAAATAATATGATTTCCTCCATACTATACTTGTTTCCCACATATCTCATTTGAGAATTTCATGTGCATTATCATTACAATATGGATTTATCATATCCATGTTGTCATTGTACTCACTTAATATAATTGAACAAATACTACTTTTATTAGTTATTATTACTTGTTTCCATTTCATCAAAGTAATTTATTTTCCTCTTCATAAACATTTTTCATTATTTTTGGGGTAGTTCCCAAAATTTATCAAACTTCAAACACTTTCCATTGGATCTCAACGTGATGTAAGGGATTTGTATTCCCCTTTATGCATATACATTTTCTCGTTACAAGCCTTGGTTGAGGATTGATATGCCAGTACTTAGGTGTTTTTGTTGGAAATGCTCTGGAGGAACCCTGGGTCTTACACCCCCTAGTTTTTATAAGGTTAGTGCACATGCAAGTGTGTACTAAAACATTGACACGGCTCAACGCCAACAAATTTTTCCGTTTCCAAGACCTAAAGTCTTGTTGAGATTGATGGAGGAAGAGAAAAATGTTGTGGCATCCATCTAAGGAGGAGATTCGAGACTGGATACAAGTGAAGGAGGATGAGTTTTATTTATGAGAGATGAAAGGATTGTGGGTGAATGTGAAAGAATGGAAACGTAGATATATTTACTTTGATTTGCATGAACTCTTTTTTGCAGAATTTCCATGTTTGGTGCATGAATGGTTAAAAAGATAAGTGGAAGATAATTCAACTTTTTTAGCATCAGATCCAATAGTATGGGATCAAGCCAAGCTTAATATTATAAAGGAACTAGATAACAAGTGGACTCGAGCTATTGATTTTTGGTTTGCCCGAATTAAGGAAGACTACATTGTTGATTTTTCAATAGGATATAGAAATTCCTTTAGTGAGGTTGAAATAAAGTTTGAATAGGGCCCAAGAAAATTGATGTTATAACAGACCCCCCTTTGGAACAAGATGTTGTTCATGGAAAAAATAATTATTCACATGGAGCCTGATACTATGGCTGAGTAAACCCCCTAGCACTATGGTGGATTCTGGAAAAGGTGGGGNATGGATCAAGTGCGGATGATCTAAGAGGGTTTTGTGTTGAGGTGAGGAATGGAATAAACCCATAAGAGTAGAGGAGAAAAAGAGTCGAAATATATGAAAGAAGAGCTTAATTGTGGGATAAAGATGAGAAAAAAAGTAGAGATGAGTTAGGCAAGGGTGCCCAGTGAGGTGTTGGGACCTGGATGAAGATGAAGCTCACACCAAGTAGTTGTGTGGGAGAGGATGTTGTGCTAGAGTGGATCAGAGGTGAGAATAGGCCTACGAAGAGGCTTGGGGTTGAAGATACTAGTAGTGACAGTAGTGGTAGTGAGGGCCTAGGTGACAAATCTCGTACCCTTTGGCTATTGTGGTATGATGCAACCTTGAGAAAAGAAAGAGAAGACATGTGTGGTGCATAGGTGCAAACTTTTGGTGCATATGTGGGATTATAAGAGAAAGCGTCACACAGTTACACGTTGAAAAGAAGAGAAGTTGTCATGTAGTTCGGTGGGGATCCAATCAGACGGGAGTTTGTCTCTCAGTGTATTGATAATATGCTTAGAATAGAAGTGAGAGGCACATGAAGAAGTTATGCGTTGAGCGAAGAAACTAACTATGCATAAGGTGGTTGTGTGCCGATCAGACTAGGAGATGAGTCACGTAGTGGCAGTGTGTGGATTGGCCCGAAGTAAAGCACACATGTTGGTGGCGATTAGTCAAATCAGGAGGAAAAGGCATAAAATGTGGATCCGTTAGAAGTGGAGGAAGATGGAGGCTCCCCTAATGGTGGGGGAGACAAACTATAATGTTGGATGGTCTTGTGCAGATGCAACTAGATAACTCTTTGGGTCCCCTCATAAGAAATTTTAGGAGAAGATAGTCTTAGCCCCCGTTTCTTCCACCCCCCTTTGGAATTTTTAATCAAGAAGAACACAAAACAAATATTGAATACTTTTAATTTGAAGAAAGAGAAAAGGAGGAAATAAGCGATGACACAAGTGAAGGAAAAGTTGAAGTCAACAATACTTTACCCCAAGAAACAATGGTGTGGAAGGATCCAAAAAATAATAGTCAGAGGAGTGGAACTAACTCTGGTTCCAAGATGGCCAATCAAGACAATATGATAATATTTATTGTATTCCATGGAATGTGTAAGGACAATGTCGAACAACACAACTTCACTTGTCTGTAAAGAGAGTTACAGATGAGGCAGATAAGATCACACAACTTGAGACTATGTTAAGGGATCAAGACTTGACGTGGTACATGAAGAATAAGGATACTTCACCAGTAGGACAGGAAAGGTCCCTCGCCGAGATAAAATAGGATTTGGTTTAGGAATTTCAGAAGCCAAAGTCAAAGTGCCAATGCATTATAGAAATCTAGGAAATCAAGCAAAAAGAAGGAGAGACCATGTGGGATGATGACCAACTGTTAAAACTATTGTTGGATAGGATGAAGTTCGAGATACATGATGTGGAGCAAAGAAATTGGTTCATTGTGGGGTTTCTCCCCCTTATCCAATTCCCACTCATCGAGAAAAAGGTGACGACTTGAGCTAAGGTATTCAATATCGTTATGTGCTTGGACATCACACCTGGAGGCACAAAAACATCAACTGGGTTGGCATAGGTTTAGTCACAACTGGAAAACCTAACAATACAATTGCAAGATATGGCCAAATATAAATTCATGTGAAAACATGTGTGGTGAAATACATGTCATTCAAAAGGGCATTGACAAGATGAGTTCCTGGTCCTTCCAAATTATGTGGCATCAGGAACACCAAGTCCATTTATTTCTAGACAGTTGGAAAGGTGTGAAATATGACATCAGTGGGGCCATGTGCCACTATTCTTCCCCACCTTACAAAAGTATCAAGAAAAAAATCACACCCCATTCTATGAATTCTGTAAATCCATCCACCACAATACTAGTAGTTGTTGCTCTCTCTATATGATGCAAGATAACACTATGGATGCATTTCACGTACAATATGACCAAAAGGGTGGTGAGAATGGTGGCAGATATAGAGGAGGATATCAAGGAGGACCTCAAGGTGGGTATCGATGTGGCCATGGATGACGATATGGTGGAGGAGGCGACAGACCCCCCACATGTTTCAATTGTGGTGAGATTGGTCATGTCTCACGATTATACACTAAGACGTGTGTGCTCTATACATACTGTTATAGTCCCAAACATGTAACCAAGGATTTTCTAGAATTTTTGAAGAAATGGGACAACAAGAAGGGTAATTGTAACATGTTACATGTCGATCCGCGAAAATAAATGTAGAAGTGGAAATCCAGGTGGTAACTCGTGGAGGGGTGAATATAGGGGCATACTTCGAGCATGGAGAATATTTGGGTCAACAAGAAGAGGGAAATATCAAGAAGGACACCTCCTAAGTTTGATGTGGCTCATAAGAAACAATTTATGCATGACGCATAAAGAGTCGTAGAGGAGGAATGAGCACACAAGGTGCTGCAACACGTGACTCAGAGGTCTTTGGAAGAGGCATAGGTCTGAGACGAATTTTATAGGGAGACATAAAGGTCTCTAGAAGAAGAACATATCGATGAAGAAGTGCATTAGGAAACACATAGGTCACTGGAGGAAGTGTGTGCATGCAAAGAACTACAACACGTGACGTAAAAATATTTAGAGGAAGCTCATGTGTGAATAAATCCAAAATGCAACCCAAATATCAATAGAAGAAGAACACATATAAACTATGTTTCGACACATTGAGCAGGAAGCATATGAACATCGCCAAGAAGATTTTCAATGCATAGCGCATGAAAAATCCTTACATGACCTCGGTGGCATGGAAGAAGTATAAGATCAATTCAATACCTTCTTTTACCACTTTTTGTGTTTCCTTAGATATCCAAAATCTATGAGTAAGTTGACTTAGATTCTAACTTCTTGAATGAAAGAATAAGGAGAGGAGTCCATCATTGTAGCTTCACTGCCAAAAAGGTATATATGCTAGGTCAGCAGGAAAAATCACATTGGTCGAGAGTTTAAGACAACAACATATCTTGGTGGATATGATATGGATGGAATCATGTTGGATCTAGAATCCTACGTGAACATTTTACCCATGAAATCTTGGGAAGTGATGGGGAAATTGAAGTTGGTATGGTCTCCCATTCAACTTCTATTATCCAATCAATACAAGATCAACCTGATTGGTCATATGGAGCAAATAAAGGTGAATATAGAAGGAGTAAACAAAAATGTCGACTTTGAAGTCATTGAAATCATGGATGAGTCAGAACCATACCCTACATTTCTAGGAATCAACTGGGATTTTGACATAAATGCGTTGTTGAATTTGAAAAAAAAAAACATCTTTCATTTTATACTGACACCCTATACGTGGTCATGCCACATGATCCATATGAATGAGACCACAACAATGATCATGTTGATGCACAAATCTTGGTAACTGAAAACATCTACAAGGTCAAGGGTTGTAGGGAGGACTACATCAACCCCACCATAGACAAGGATCCAAGGATTGTCAAGTTGAAGGAGTGTCAAGTCTTATGACAAGGATTCTAAAGATTCCTTGGACATATGCAAGAATAAGCTTTATGAGGTATGAACAAGGTGATGTGAGCGGATAAAAAAGGCGGTGCGATGGATAGGATCTGAACTTTTTAACGCCTCGTAGTTTGATGGAGTGAGGCAAATGGAGACATTCTTGTTCCAAATGGAGAAGATTGTCCTCATGAAGTAGAGAGTTCAAGCCATGTATTTTATGGTTTGAGGGACCCCTACGAGGTGGTGGGTGACCCATCACCTAAACATTCAAATCTAGGAGAAGGTAGCTGAGTTTATACGGGTGCACTTCAAGCTCGTCACCGACTATGAAATTACCAATCGATATAAGGGCAATGAGGATCCCAAGAACACATATCATTTTATGAATGATGCTAGAATGTTGAGTATATCTCTCAAGCCCAATGGTTCCATTGTTTCTTCCATACCATGTATATGTTCCCCCGAAGCTAGTATATCCAGGAGGAAATCTAGAGGAAAATAAGTGAGTGGACCCATACAACTTCCCAATTCCTTTTTCAATTCTAGTTCACTTTGGATAACACATTTATCAATTAAGCTATTGGTCTGGTTAAGGATTTTATTTTTCGTTGGTAGCCAAATGATCACAATCTGGACCAGGGGTCTAAAATTTGCTCAATTTTTAAATTGCTCGGAATGTAACGAAAATAGTGCCATTGCGTCCATCTCGTTCTCCTGATTCCGACGGTATATTTATTTTCGCAAACGGAGTCCGTATGGAGAAGTTATCGCGATCTGTTCGCCGGGCCAAACATGGAAAAAATTGATGCTGACTGGGCAGGCCGTACTGCTGACATGGCAGAGGCCGTACAGTTGACTAGACATCCGTACATGCTGACGTGGCATTGATGGTATGACGCACACGTGGCAGGTGACATGGCAATCGGTGATTGGTTACAACTGAACGAATTATGTGGCGACACGTGGCAGACTTTGGACAAATGGCATGGTGCCACGTGGCCCAATGAAGGGCTGCCACATGGCACCTGTTTATTTGCTGTTGGGTTGTGTGGTTTATTAAAATTATGGGGGCCGCGGGGTTTGACCCCCGGACCTCCCCACCGGTGAAAGTGTTTACAACGTCCAAGCCACCAACGCGCCATGCATTATGTTTTAATAACCATCTGTCATAAAACGTATTTAACTTTGATAAATGTGGCAAATGGTGGGGTGTCGGGCCAGGGCTTAGCCCCGACCCCGGTCCTATGGTTTCACATACGACCATAACTTAACAATAGACCCAGCCCTTTGTCATTTGGTGCGCAATTTTGATTTGACTTGTGTTTAAACCCGTGGGCACTTGTAATTCCATTTGACCGTGTATCTATTATATCGTGCGGGTGTTAAGGTTTAGAAATGGCCCGTTGGAACACATATATGCGCGGGGTGTATAACATATATTATAAATACATGTGTTGTGTTTTTTTTTAAACCAACAATTTAAACCATAGTTTATGTGTTAAAATATGACCGCATATATTATGCGCGCGCGGATTAAACTTGGTTTTATTTTTGTGGGTTCAAACGGTTACCCGCCACATGTCGAGCCGAAGTTTAACCCAAGAACAGGTGCCTTTTATAGCGTGAGGAACGTGGCCACATGGCACCATGCGCCCAACACCTCCGCTTTCGGGGGCCTTAGTTCTGCTAACGGTGCGACAATTTGGCACCAATTTCGGGACGTGCGTGGGTGCTAAGTTTTGTGACCGAAAACGCTCAGAGCTAGGTTTCACTTTTTCCCACAGGTGCAGAATGGCGAACCAGTAACAGAGCTTGAAGGGGAAAAATGGCAGAAGGCATAACTTTTAGAGTTTTTGGCCAAATGAGGTGCCGAAAAAAGCCCAGCTAGGGGTTTTTGGACATTCTGAGTCCATTGGCACAGCTTTCATAGGCATTTGAAGACTTATAATGCAGGTTTTTAACCATTTAAGTTTGAGTAAGCTCCATGAAGCTTGAATCCCTTATTGTTTGAGGCATTGCTCAGATGAGCACATATCCATTTTCTGAGACTGAATAGTCATTTCTGACTGTTTATTATGCTCTTAACACATTGGGATAGGTTTCAGATCCATTGGAGGACTTCTACAGGTATTTTTACTCCATTGAAGCTCAGGGAAGCTTGGAGGTCACATGTAGAAGAGCTCATTGCTGGATGAGCCATTGTCCATTTGCAGAGTTTTAACAGTCAATTTTGGGGTTTTTATGTATTCTGAATCCAATGGTACATTCTGTAAATCCATTGGAGTTGAGCAGCAGCTTGTAAAGAGAATTTGAAAAACTAATCCCAAAGAGCCAAGTCCATTGAAGGAGGCTCAAGGAGATGTAGCCCAGAGAGGGGTGAACTCCTTTATCATCTTTCTTTTGTTGTGAGTTTGCTGTGTTATTTGCTGCATTTTATATTGCTGTACATTGGTTTATAGCACATGATTAACCTTTTAAAAGTACATTTCCTCACACATAAACATTGCAAAGAAGAAGCAAAACTTAACACATAAACCCTCTTGCATATTTTAACACATGAAGCAAGGTCCTGTTAAGATTTATTTAATGAAATAGAGGGTGCTTGCATAGCATAACAAGTCAGCCTTCTATTTTTAGATCAGGTTGGTATCAGAGCATAGTTTTTTTTGCTCATGTATTTGCCAATGATAGCTTGAGGTTTAGCTGTTGGTATTTGTGCAAGATTTGTGTTAAAGTTTGATATCTTGCAAGAATGGAGGAAGCTTTAAGCATTGATAGTTCTCCTACATCTTCCAAATCTAAGTTCTTTGAT
>ML778476.1:1287982-1303517 GCA_009831015.1 Picea engelmannii | reverse complement strand
TTGTAGCATGATTGTTTATCATGTCTTTAGACTTGTCATTTTGGAAGATTGACATATTTCACATGAGTCTCGACTTGCGTCGATTTATTCTTGGCGACTATGTTATGTCGTTCATGTTTCTCGACTGATGTTTAGTCGATGGGGTTGTTGTCTTGAAAGTCAATTTTGAGTACATTGAGATGGAGGAAAACACCATGTGCTTTGATGCAGCACAAGATGCGACACCTTGCTTGAAGAGAAAAAAGACTTTGTTGTCATTATTTTCAGTCTTGTGTCAATTTATTTTCAAGATTGATGGTTTTCTTGGCTTGTGAAAAGATGTCGCAAGAAAATTTTGCAGCCATTGAAGAGAGGATTGTTGACGTCAAAGATTTCACAAGAGGGACTTGATTCTCAGTGGGAAGGCTGGCAGTCTTCCAAGCACAGAAAGAACAGTGGGTCAGCAACAGCTTGAGAACAGTGGTTGAGGGACATAGTCAGTTGCAGTGCACGGCATGTCAAAGTACCCAGGTGATTGTCGAAAAATCTTTTCAAGTAGAATCAGTTGATAGAACTTGAAAGGAGAAGGGTATTGAAGCTCAGATCGATAATTATAAGCTTTTGTGGGTCCAAAAGCCTTTCAGTGGGAAGGCGTGATTAGAATCTGGACCAGGGGTCTAAAATTTGCTCCATTTTCAAAGTGCTCGGAATGCAACGAAAACAGTGCCATTGCGTCCGTCTCGTTCTCCTGATTCCGGCGGTATATTTATTTTCGCAAACGGAGTCCGTATGGAGAAGTTATCGCGATCTGTTCGCCAGGCCAAACAGGGAAAAAATTGATGCTGACTCGGTAGGCCGTACTGCTGACGTGGCAGAGGCCGTACAGCTGATTGGACATCTATACATGCTGATGTGGCATTGATGGTACGACGCACACATGGCAGGTGACGTGGTAATCGGTGATTGGTTACAACTGAACGAATTATGTGGCGACACGTGGTAGACTTTGGACAAATGGCATGGTGCCACGTGGCCCAATGAAGGGCTGCCATGTGGCACCCATTTATTTGCTGTTGGGTTGTGTGGTTTATTAAAATTATGGAGGCCGCGGGGTTTGACCCCCGGACCTCCCCACTGGTGAAAGTGTTTACAACGTCCAAGCCACCAACGCGCCATGCATTATATTTTAATAACCATCTGTAATAAAACGTATTTAACTTTGATAAATGTGGAAAATGGTGGGGGGTCGGGCCAAGGCTTAGCCCCGACCCCGATCCTATGGTTTCACATACGACCATAACTTAACAATTGACCCAGCCCTTTTTCATTTGGCACGCAATTTTGATTTGACTTGTGTTTAAACCCATGGGCACTTGTAATTCCATTTGACCATGTATCTATTATATCGTGCGGGTGTTAAGGTTTAGAAATGGCCCGTTGGAACACATATATGCGCGGGGTGTATAACATATATTATAAATACATGTGTTGTGTTTTTTTTTAAACAAACAATTTAAACCATAGTTTATGTGTTAAAATATGACCGCATATATTATGCGCGCGCGGATTAAACTTGGTTTTATTTTTGTGGGTTCAAACGGTTACCCGCCACATGTCGAGCCAAAGTTTAACCCAAGAACAGGTGCCTTTTATAGCGCAGGGAACGTGGCCACATGGCCTCATGCGCCCAACACCTCCGCTTTCGGGGGCCTTAGTTCCGCTAACGGTGCAACAATTTGGCACCAATTTCGGGACGTGCGTGGGTGCTGAGTTTTGTGACCGAAAACGCTCAGAGCTAGGTTTCACTTTTTCCCACAGGTGCAGAATGGCGAACCAGTAACAGAGCTTGAAGGGGAAAAATGGCAGAAGGCATAACTTTTGGAGTTTTTGGCCAAATGAGGTGCCGAAAAAGCCCAGCTAGGGGTTTTTGGACGTTCTGAGTCCATTGGCACAACTTTCATAGGCATTTGAAGACTTCTAATGCAGTTTTTTAACCATTTAATTTTGAGGAAGCTCCATGAAGCTTGAAGCCCTCATTGTTTGAGGCATTGCTCAGATGAGCACATATCCATTTTCTGAGACTGAATAGTCATTTCTGACTGTTTATTGTGCTCTGAACACATTGGGATAGGTTTCAGATCCATTGGAGGACTTCTACAGGTATTTTTTCTCCATTGAAGCTCAGGGAAGCTTGGAGGTCACATGTAGAAGAGGTCATTGCTGGATGAGCCATTGTCCATTTGCAGAGTTTTAACAGTCAATTTTGGGGTTTTTATGTATTCTGAATCCAATGGTACAGTCTGTAAATCCATTGGAGTTGAGTAGCATCTTGTAAAGAGAATTTGACAAACTAATCCCAAAGAGCCAAGTCCATTGAAGGAGGCTCAAGGAGATGTAGCCCAGAGAGGGGTGAACTCCTTTATCATCTTGCTTTTGTTGTGAGTTTGTTGTGTTATTTGCTGCATTTTATATTGTTGTACATTGGTTTATAGCACATGATTAACCTTTTAAAAGTACATTTCCTCACACATAAACATTGCAAAGAAGAAGCAAAACTTAACACATAAACCCTCTTGCATATTTTAACACATGAAGCAAGGTCCTGTTAAGATTTATTTAATGAAATAGAGGGTGCTTGCATAGCATAACAAGTCAGCCTTCTATTTTCAGATCACCAAAGGAAGCTAGTCCACTGGTGGTCTACTCATATCACCAACCAATGGCCAAGATAAAATAAGAAGTACATTGTTGGAAGATTGAAATGGACAACATTGACAATGATGACCATCGCGGTGTCTAGATATGATAATCTGAAGGATAATTCACACTAGAGGGAAGGGTGGCCAAAACGACCATGCCATTGTTGATTAATTAGGTTGGTTTTCATTGATGTCAACCATTGAAGAAAGTCTGGTAGCGAATTTTGGTAGCACAAAGGTTTGGGTAATGGACCCAAGTTTGTTTGATGTATAATGGTATGAGTTTTAATACATTTGCATGTAAGACTATTCTATATGGATAGTACATGTCATTCCATTTCTGGTGGTATGTGGAACGTCACCTAACTCCTCACGATTTGAGAGTTATGGTCTTACGAAGTTCAAGGACCCTCAAATGATTGGCTTGAAGCCCCAAAAGGTCAAAGAAGTCAAAGTGATTGCAAAGAAGAAATTATTTAAATAATAAAGTGAAGTAACAAATTCAAAGAGGATTATTTAAATAATAAATTGAAGTCACAAAATAAAAGAGGATTATTTAAATAATAAAGTGAAGTGACAAAGTCAAGGAGGATTATTTAAATAATAAAGTAAATCGAGAACTTTCTAATTATGGAAAGTGGTTATAAGAAGGTTAACCCTAAAATGAGGAAAATGAGTTAAGTGGTCAAGTGGATATTGGATACATGGAGAAGTGGAAAATTGGGCAAAGTTGGACATAGGTGACTATGTGGACAAAGTGGCTATGAGGACAAAGTGGCCTAGAAGATGCTTCTAAGGAAGCTACTTGGAGAGTATAAATAAGAGGCAAGGCTCTCTCATTTTAATCACACTTGAGCATATTGAATATCTATAGGTGATTAAGGTAACCAAATGATATCTAAGACAAATTTCATAGGGAAGGTGAAGTAAAGAAGGCCGAAATTCAAGGGAGGGTAAATTCTTTTGATGATGCTTTCTAAGGTATGTTATTTACAGGTCATCTCACCATTTTTACAATAATGTTTTTTCTAGAATGATTCAGACCAGGAAATTGGGAGTCCATTGAGGAGACATATCCAAGTAGCCGTGGTACGAATTTCAACTTGTGGTTCATTATGTTTTTGGGGTTACACTCCATGGAAAATAGGGTTTGTGGCTAGTCCTGAAACTATTCTAAAACAGGTGTTTTGGGTAAAAACATCATATTTTCTCCATAAAAGATCCAAATTCAGTAAGACCAAGTGTGTTAGTTATAGTACATCCTGTAGTATTCTGTTTAAATTTTTCAGATCCATACAACAAATATTTCGTTCAAGCACACTCTACAAGTTTGCTCTCTAGAATAAGACAAAATTAAACAAGGTATGCCACTTTTACTATATCTCCTTTTCTGAGAAGTTCCAAGTAGTGACACCTAGAGGAATTGCATAAAACACACTGAAGAACATTGTGTACTATTTTCAAATTTTTATTCATTACAGGTACATAGTTATGATTATTTCAAGTTAGGGTTGTTAACTAATCCAAAACTAGTCATGTGAGATTAAAGTAAAGTTTGATGAAAATGCTAGTCTCTTGTTGTTAAAGTTAAGGAAGGTTTGCAGGTTGAGGTATAGGTTGGTGCATGGTTGATGCACTTGTTTATGGTACAATTTGATTACAGGTTGTTTGGCATAGGTTGGTGCATGGTTGATGCACTTGTTTTTGGTACAAGTTGATTACAGGTTGAGGTACAAGTTGATGCATGGTTGATACATGGTTTAGGTTATAGGTACATGTTGTTTGGTGCAGTTTGATTGGTACAGGTTTACATCAGCATATCTCACAGTGATAGTGTGATAGTGGTTCCATCATTCTACTTATACATTAGGGTAGTTGGACGGGGCAAGGACAGGAATTTGTAGCCACCTTCCAGTTGTAGCCAAAGAACATAGGGGGTTGTAGCCTCCTTTTGGTTGTAGCCAGAGAATTGGGTATTTGGAGCTTCCCTCAGGTTATAGCCTGAGAAACTAGGGGGTTGGAGCCTCCTTCCAGTTGCAGCTGGAAAACATAGGAAGTTGGTGCTTCCAATGAATGTAATTCTTCAAGATATATAAGAAAAAACATTCGGTGGTTTTCTACAGCTTTAGGTTTCCACGTAAAAACACCGGTGTACTATGTATGTCTATGAGTGTTCATTTTTTCATTGTTTATTTACTTTGCAAATATTGGATGATAATGCTACATTGATATAAAACTTGCATTATATGGTTAAAAAGTATTAGATTTCTCTATTATTGATTCACCCCCCCGCTCAGTAATCCAACAATTGGTATCAGAGCGAGGTTCCTTCAAAAATCAGTTTAACCACTAAAAGGTAGATCATGGAGAGAAACAACATGTATAAAAATGGAATACCACAATTTGATGGATATAAGTATTCATTTTGGAGCATAAGGATGAAGACATATATACAGGCACAGGGATTTGAAATTTGGAAATCAATTGTAGATGGATACACATCACCAACAGTTCCGCCGAAAAATGACAAAGAAATGAAACTCGGTCAGAATAATCCCAAAGCCACAAAATGCACTTCTGAATGGTCTTGGAGAATTGGTATTCACCAAAGTTTCACATTGTAAATCCGCTAAAGAGATTTGGGACAAACTTCGAAATATTTATGAAGGAGATTCAAAAGTCAAAGAAGCAAAGCTTCAAACTTACAGAGGTCAGTTCGAACAACTAAATATGAAGGAAGATGAGAACATTGCATCTTACTTTTTACGATTCGATGAAACAATAAATGCAATCTTGGGATTGGGAGAAGAAATCAAAGAATCTATAATTGTTCAAAAGGTACTAAGATCTCTTCCTATGAGATTTGACCCTAAGATATCAACACTAGAAGAAAGAGAAGATCTAAACTCAATAAGCATGGATGAACTACATGGAATCTTCACAACATATGAAATGAGAACTGAACAGGAAAATCCAGATATAAAATAAGCAACCTTCAAAGAATCCAAAAGGTCAAAGCAAAAGGGAAAGAAAAAATAAAAAGAACATAGCAACAACAATGACATCTCGGAGTATGATGAAGAAGGGGCCAACTTAGTCAGAAGATTGAACAAGGGAACCAATGAAAAGTATAGAGGTAAGATTCCTTTGATTTGTTTTAATTGTGATGGTATTGGTCATTTTGCTAACAAATATCCTCATAAGAAAAAGAGAAATGATGAAGGTTAATCAAATAGAAAACAAACATATAAAGGCAAAAGAACCACAAAGAAAGTTTTCAAGAAAATCCTATGCACCAAAGAAGACATCTCATCATCAGATGAACATGAAGTCAGTGACAGTGAGAAAGAAAGAGTTATATTCATGGCAGTAGAAGAATATGATAAATAAGACTCCAAATAAGAATATGAAGAGGCCAAATAAGAATATTAAGAGGCAGAAGTTGACTACCAAGAAGAATTGTTGTGTGTCATAGAAGTTATCAGAAGAGAAAAGAAGAAAAACAAGAAAATACAAGAAGAACTAGACAAGAAAGAAGACACTCAGGAACTAGAACAAATGATCTCAAATTTGAAGGTTCAAATTCAAGAAGATAAAATAATTGAAGAAAAACTCAAAGAACAACTAGAAGGAAGAGACATAATCATTGGAAATTTGGAAGTAGAAATTGTCACATTAAGAAAGGATCTTCAAGAGAAAAATATGCAGAACAACTCAAAAGTTTTGATTGACATTATCAGTAGTCAAAAACCTCATCATGACAAGTCCAGAATTAGATACAATTAGAAAGAAAAGGGATCAAGCTCCAAAACAACAGAACAAGAAACATATCCAAAAAGTTATGCAGAAACAATCAAAGGGGATAGGAAGGTCTACAAAGAAAATTACAGGGACACTCCTCCACCGAGAAGATTCATATTTTAGGATCAACGAATGACATAAACAAATAGGCCTCAAGAAGAAAAAGGATTCATAAGAGTACCTCCTTTCAGAATATCTTCAACTCCCAGGAACATAAACAACTTTTAAAGTCATACACAAAAGGGTTGTCCAAGAAGGCCTAGTGAAACACAGAGAATAAGTTACAATAGGTTTGAATCTTTGAGCACTGAAGTGGAATGCTACAAATGTAAAAACTTTGGACACATGGACAAATATTGAAGAATGGCAGTCCCTCCTAGAGAACCACAACAGAACAACAACATTCACAAACATGAACCTCAGAAAAGGACATGGATAAGAAAGCATAATCAATATACCAATGAAGAATGCACACTCACTCTACAAGATAAGAAGAAGAAATGTGGTTGGTATGTTGATAGTGGTTGTTCAAAACACATGATAGGTGATAGGGACAGGTTTATTACATTAATAAAGGAAAGAGATGGATCAGTTTCCTTCGAAAATGATGATTCAGCTAAAATAATTGGAAAAGGCACAGTCAGAATTGGGAACAAGAATACCAAGGCAGAAAATGTTCTACTAGTAGAAGATATGAAACATAATCTTGTAAATGTGAGTCAAATGTGTGACCAAGTTCATAAAGTTACTTTTGATTCACAAAGTGTGAGATAAGAAAATAAGGTTTAGGAAAATTAATTGCATCAATTGCGAGAACTTCAAGCAACATATATGTATTAAGTGAAATTGGAAATGAAAAGTGTTGCCTAGGAAAGGACGATGAAAGTTCACTATGGCACAAAATAATGGGTCACATACATTTTGATAACCTTTCCAAATTCAACAAAAGGGAAGCAGTTAGAGAAATTCCCCATATCACAAAACCAACCAACACTTTATGCAAGCATTGTCAACAAGGAAAGCAAACAAAGACCAAGTTTAAATCAAAAGAATATTCAACGACAAGACCACTAGAAATTGTGCATACTGATCTAGTTGGACCAACTACAACAAAGGATTTAAAATGTGAGAAATACTTTATGTTATTAGTTGATGATTATACAAGAATGACTACAGTTTTCTTTCTCAGGAATAAATCAGAAGCTTTTGAAAACTTCAAGGTCTACAAGAAAATGGTTGAAAATGAAATGGATTCAAAAATCAAATGCTTGAGATTTGATAATGGAGGAGAGTTCACTTCAAAGGAATTTATGGACTACTGTAGAAGGCATGGAATAAAAAGGCAATTCTCCGTTTCTAGGACACCTCAACATAATGGAGTTGTTGAAAGAAAGAACAAGACAGTATAGGAAATGGCTCGAACAATGCTAATGGATTCCAAATTGATAGATATCTTTTGGACAGAGGTAGTGCATACAATAGTTCACATTCAAAATAGATTAATGCTTAGAAACAACACTGACAAAACTCCCTACGAGCTATGGAAAGGAAGACCAACAAATTTGAAGCACTTCAGCATTTTTGGAAGCAAATGCTAGATCAAAAGAGAAGATGGCAGAATGGGAAATTTTGACTCTCGTGTGGACAAAGGAGTACTTGTTGGTTACTCAAGTACAATGAAAGAATACAAGTTTTACATCCTAAGATTGAAGAAAGTTTTGGAAAGCATCAATGTGACAATTGATGAAACAGGTAGACAAGAATTAAAGGAAGAAGAAAATGAATCAATGGAACAACTTTATGAAAAAGAAGAAGAATATGAAAAAGAAGTAGAAGGGGAAGATGGAGAGGATCTAAAAGAAGAAGAAGAGAAAGTTCTACAAGTGCCTCCAAAGACACCTAGCAGATTAGTATAGAAGAATCATCCTTTAGATCATATTATCAAAAATAAAGATGCAGGAGTTGAGACTAGAAGAAGAATCCGTTCACCAGAACAAATGCACCTAGCACTCACATCTACAATTGAACCAACCTGTTTTGAAGAGGCCATCAAGGATGAATTTTGGAATAAGGCCATGGATGAAGAATTGGATCAAATACAGAAAAATGACACTTGGGAATTGGTTCCAAGACCAAAGGATAAGAATGTGATTGGTACAAAGTGGGTATACATGAATAAATTGAATGAAGATGGGTAGGTTACAAGGAACAAATCTAGATTGGTATGTAAAGGATATGCACAGGTTGAAGGAATCAAATTTGAAGAGACATTTGCCCCAGTTTCCAAAATGGAAGTATTTTGATTGCTTTTAGCTTATGCATGCTCCAAAAATATTAAAGTGTATCAGATGGACATAAAATCATATTTTCTGAATGGAGAACTTGAAGAAGAAGTCTACATTGAACAACCAGAAGGATTCTAGTTGTGAGAAAACAAAGATTATGTGTGTAAATTAATGAAGGCCTTGTATGGTCTAAAACAGGCTCCTAGAGCATGGTACTCTAGACTGGATAAATATCTATAGACGGTAGGGTTTAGAAAAGGAAGTGCACACAACAACCTCTACATCAAGGTAACTCAAGATAGTATTTTATTAATTGAAGTTTATGTTGATGATATTATTTTTGGAAGTATTGATGACAAGTTAGGCCAGAAATTTGCAAAGGACATGCAGAATGAATTTGAAATGTCATTACTTGGAGAAATATCCTTATTTATGGGTCTTCAGATACGTCAAAGAAACCAAGGAATTTTTACTTCTCAAACCAAGTATAGCAGAGAAATTCTAAAGAGGTTCGAAATGGAATATTGCAAACCAGTTATCACTCCCATGCAAACCAGTTGCAAGTTGAGCAAAAATGATGATTCAAAGTCTACAAATTAGAGTCAATACAAGTCAATGATTGGTAGCCTACTATATGTGAAAACATCCAGACTAGATGTAATTTAGGCAGTTGGACAGGTGGAACGATTTCAAGCAACACCAAATGAATCACATGTATTAGCAGTGAAGAGGATTTTTAGATATCTCAAAGGAACAAAAGAGTTTGGATTATGATATCCAAAAGGAAATGATCTATCACTTATTTCCTACATAGATGCAGATTGGGCAGGTTGCATTGATGAACTACAAAGCACCAGTGGAGCAATGTTCTACTTGGGTGAGTGTTTAGTATCATGGCTAAGAAAGAAACAATCATCATTATCTTTATCTACAACCTAGGCAGAGTATATTTCAGCAAAAACATGTTGTACATAGGTTCTATGGATGAAAAAAACTCTGATAGATATACATGTTGAGTATGATGAGCCCATTCCAATATATTGTGATAATACAAGTTCCATCAGTATCTCAAATAACCCGGTGATGCACTCCAAGATGAAGCACATTCCAATCAAGTATCACTTTCTATGGGAACAGGTTGTAGAAAAGAACACCAGAGTTGAATATGTGGGTACAAAAGAACAAGTGGCAGACATATTTACAAAACCGCTTCCACGGGAATCCTTTGAGTATCTTCGCCAAAGGCTCAGAGTTATTTCTACTCCAAAATGAATTATTTTGAATGCTTATCTTATATGTCTTAGATGTACATGAGGAAGCACCATAAAGAGGACAATTCAGGTTGGGAGATCATACAAGTTAGTTAGGGGGAGGATCCATGAATTGAAAGATACCTTTTCCATTGATGACAAAAGGGGATAGAATTTTCAGATGCAGAAGACAGAGGTATGGTTCCAGGGGGAGAATTTGTCACAAAGATGCAGGCATGGTTCCAGGGGGAGCATGAGTGATATGATTTCAGTATTGCATCAAAGTGTTTCCATCAATGCCAAAGGGGGGTATTGTTGATTAATTGGGTTGGTTGTCATTGATGATAATCCTTGAATAAAGTCTGGTAGCGAATTCCAGTAGCACAAAAGTTTGGGTAATGGAACCAAGTTTGTTTGATGTATAATGGTATGTGTTTTTCTATATTTGCAGGTAAGACTATTCTAGAAGGATAGTACATTTCATTCCATTTCCGGTGGTATGTGGAACGTCACATAACTCCTCAGGGTTTGAGAGTTATGGCCTTACAAAGCTGAAGGACCCTCATATGAATGGCTTGAAGCCCCAAAAGGTCAAATAAGTCAAAGTGCTTGCAAAGAAGAAATTATTTAAATAATAAAGTGAAGTGAAAAATTCAAAGAGGATTATTTAAATAATAAAGTGAAGTGACAAAATCAAAGAGGATTGTTTAAATAATAAAGTGAAGCGACAAAGTCAAGGAGGATTATTTAAATAATAAAGTAAATGGACAACTTTCTAATTATGGAAAGTGGTTATAAAAGGTTAACCCTAAAATGAAGAAAATGGGTAAGTAGCCAAGTGGATATTGATGCATGGACAAGTGGAAAATTGGGAAAAGTTTGACATAGGTGACTATGTGGATAAAGTGGCTATGTGCACAAAGTGGCCTAGAAGATGCTTCGAAGGAAGCTACTTGGAGAGTATAAATAAGAGGCAAGGCTCTCTCATTTTAATCACACTTGAGAATATTGAATATATACAATTGACTGAGGTAACCAAAGTATATCTAAGCCAAATTTCATAGGGAAGGTGAAGTAAAGAAGGCCAAAATTCAAGAGAGGATAAATTCTTTTGATGATGCTTTCTAAGATATGTTATTTACAGGTCATCTCACCATTTTCACAATAAAAGTTTTTCTAGAATGATTCAGACCATGAAATTGGGAGGCCATTGAGGAAACATATCCAAGTCACCATGGTACAAATTTAAGCGTGTGGGTCGTTGTAGTTTTGGGGTTACACTACGTGGAAAATAGGGTTTGTGGCTAGTCCTGAAACTCGTCTAAAATGAGTGTTTTGGGTAAAAACATCATAGATTCTTCATAATAGATCCAAATTCATTAAGACCAAATGTGTTGGTTAGAGTATAGTCTTTAGTATTCTTTGTAAAAGTTTCAGATCCGTACAACAAATATTTTGTGCAGGGCATGCTCTACAAGTTCGCTCTCTAGAATAATCCAAAATTCAACGAGGTATGTCATTTTTTCTATAAATCATTTTCTGAGAGGTTCCAAGTAGTGACACCTGGAGGAATTGCATAAAACACACTTGTTAGCACCACCTTTTTTCTTTCATTAGGATCATTTTAGTCAATTCATGGCTTGTGTATAAAAGTACGTAAGTTCAAGTACTTAACAAAAAAAGGGTCGAAGTCAGCAAGTGGTCAGTTGGCCCTTGGAAACGGGAAGGGATCTCAGAGTCAAAAACATTTGTAAATGGTATGGGTATGTTGTTCCCATAGAGTCGGGTCATATTAAAAAGGGAGTCTCTATGCGCCCTAGGTCGAGTCAAGTAGTTAATAGAAGTTGCTTTGGTGAGTGCAGTAACCATTATCAGCTCATTATGAAGGCCAAGAGAATGAAAAATCGCGTAGTTCATATCATGTATGCCATGTAACCCTTATCATCTGTAATTTACACGTGAGGATGTGCTATGGAAAATATGCAGTTCGATTCAAAACATCCAGTCGCCATGAATTCAATATTCCTTGGTACAATTCCTCCTTCTGCCCGATTTGTTATAAATTCCAGATGCTCTGCACCCATTTTATTTGTGAAATCAGATTTATGCTCTGTCTGTAAATTTTCTCGCAAGCCCAGGTTGATCGAATTCTTCACCTTGGGCATTTGTCGAATCCACCATGCATAAGATTAATAGTAGTCGCACCATGGGGACCTCCCAAAACATAATAAATGGTGCACGAAGTGGAAAAATCGCTAGGCCCAAGACCCAAAGAGACCAGGATTCTTTCTCACTCACAACAGGCATCCCAAGGGATACAAAGAGAGGTTTCCCTTTACCTGTGGAAATGATGATATCACACTGTGCATAATCTGGAGTGGAAGGACCTACGTAGGAAGGAAGGATATTAGAATCCCTCTCTCCCCAACAACAGATACCTCGGAGAAGGGGAAGACCAAAGAAGAATAAGGAAGTTGGGGAAACCCGAATCCCAGATGAGCTGCGCGCAAGATCAGTTTCTAAAAAGTTACTTAGGCACGTTGTTCGGGTGGAATCTATTGAAGGTACAAGCCAAGAAAG
Organism: Picea engelmannii; assembly: GCA_009831015.1. NCBI lineage: Eukaryota > Viridiplantae > Streptophyta > Pinopsida > Pinales > Pinaceae > Picea > Picea engelmannii. The sequence continues at coordinate 1,290,923 of ML778476.1, read as the reverse complement.
TGGGAGAAGAATGAGGAGGATGGATGTCATAGGTACAAATGATCTAGATCCATCTCAATAGATGAAGTAGGAGAAACTAGCTATCATCGAACTTTACCAGGAAAACAGGGAGCTAAGACAACAACATGCGACAAAGACCATTGAAGTGTCAACAGTACAAGGCTATGAAGGGAACATGACATGGCTCAAAAGATAGCTCAGAGAGGCACATGATATAATTGTACAACCACGCGAAGCACAGAGGCTATCATAAGAAAGGTATGCAAAGTAGTCTAGAGAATGTGAAGCGGACGAGGAGAAAGCCTGCGCAACTCTCGCTAGGGAACACAAGAAACAAAATTAGCTGAGTTCGTTCCTGTATCCAAAAACAGAAAGAAAATATTGACAGTTTTGAAGGAAACATTGCCCTAATACATTTTTTCATTTTGATAACAGCCATGACATTCAACATCCACTTTCCGCGCACATTTCCCCCAGAAAATGAGCATGCGATAAAAATCAAAGTCGTTACAGCAGATAGCGGGACTCTGAAAAACACTTTTTCATTCAGATATCTGATCGAAGGAAAGAATTGACAGATCACTCTCTCATGATGAGACCTGATCGATAACCGAATCCCCGTGGTAGATTAAAAACAGTCATGATGTAGCCAGATGTATTTGTTGTCTATTTTTGGAAAAGCGTCATGCAGAGAGTCTTTTAACGCAAAACAGTCAGTTTCCTAGTTTTTAGAGATAGTAGTTAGAAGAGAAGGGTAGCCCAAGTGACTCCCTCGCCTATATATTTTATCTTTTCGATGTAATCTAGGTTGGTTGGAAAAAAATTAGTATAGGCAGTGTCTATTGAATGTAGTTTGAGTCCGATCGAAATTTAATGCAAAAGTCCTGACGCTTTGATGAAAAGATTCTAATTGTAGCAGTTGGATGTATTGTTTCCTCTCTTTGCGTACGTACTTCCTGTACTCTTTATTCATATATATTTCTGTCTAAATAGGAACGTATTTTTCAACCTGGGATTCACTGCATAGTTCCCCAAGATTCGTGCCATTTAGACAAAACGTTTTCCTCTAAGTTAAACTATGAATTCATCCTTAGCGGTGCTTTGAGTTGCTTTCTGTATTTTCTCCCCGCCTCACACAATGATTTTACACTAAAGACGGTTTCTCGCTTAACCTTTATCCTCTCAATTCAGTCACCGAATCATTTGTTTCTATTATTTTTCTCGAACCGACTCCATAGCCCAAGGTATTACTCTCTTGTGCCAATATAACCATAACCCATTATTTCAATGGTGTTAAATATAGACAAAAATGTTAAATCCATATCTTGTGCTGAGACAAAGCCTCCCAAGTGAGCCCTCTCCAAGTTTGAAATGCTAGTTTTGGACCTCAAAGTTGGTTGAAATAGTTACCTCTGTCGTCTATTTATTAGCCGAACAAATTTATAGAGTGCTAACATTTTGGCGTTGTTGTCAGGGACGAAATTGAATAGATTTTCCCTGGGAGAACGACTAACGTTGTAGTTTGAACCCTGAGGGTAACATAGGAAAAAACATATGTTCCGAATGAAACCTTTACTCTGGCGACTCTAGTAAAAAATACCAGTAGCTCCAAGTAGTGCAGTTTAGGAACCCTGGCTCGGAAGACAATCTATACCAGAGAAAATCTTGACCCAAACCCTACAGAGCCTGTGTATGACCCCGAGAAAATTTTGCGGAGGACTAGAGAGAAAGCACCAGACCCATTCTATTATCTAGATAGAATCCTGTCCTTACCCAAAGATGACACACAAAGCATTGACGATCTTGATTTTGACACATTCTTTAAACAAACCCTATTCAGGTCTAAGTAAGAAACCATCTTGGACGAGATAGTTTTCGACCAGAAGAGATTCCAATCCCTAATGTGTAATAATATCCCTCAAATCCCCAACCCTCCTAGAGCCATGGCAGCCAGATTCACCCCCCTCGTTCTACCATCCCAACTGCATGATTTTCGCCAAAATTACAGCCAAAGGATCAATCTCTACGATTTTGAAGGGAATGTTTCATCCCAAAGGCATATGGATTGGTTCAATGATTTCATCGACCTAGAGGAGGTGGACTATGCAGATGTGAAAATGAGGTTGTCCGCATAGATTATTTTGAGGGAGGTGAGGAAATGGTTCAAATCCTTCTCGGCTGCAAGCATTTGAGACTTCGTCACGTTAGAAACATCTATCATTACTATATGGGGGGACAATAAGAACCCCTTACAGATGTTAACGTAGTACAATAATATGAAGAAGGCATCGGAGGAAATGGTGCAAGAATTATCAGCTCGTTTCATGAAGGTTTATAACTTGATTTCTGCATAAGTCCAGCAATCTCCTGGGCCTATGCAATTGTGATATGCCAAGTCCTTCGACAATGATTTCTCCTCACTGTTGAGAGAAAAAATATTATAAAATCTAGACGTTGTTGGTCACTATAATTGCTTAATTAATTTTAAACACCAAGTGAAACATAAATTATCAACCCAGGGAAGTCTTTTGTTTCAAAGATAACCACACACAATATATGCGCAATTCCAAAAGAAACTTAGTGTTGTAGTAAAGAAATTCGTACTAATTATACTTGCTTGAATGAACTGAAGCTCTGAATTAAATCACAGGAAAGTAACCTCCCTATTGCAATTCCTTAAAGATCAATCTAAGAATCCTGGATTACATTAAAATAACACTTGCAATGGGAAAGAACAACTATTTTGCAATCAGAGAACAGGACCCTTACTCTCAAACAGAGACTTTAGCATTAACACACTTTTCATGAAATCAATAATGCAGAAAACAATTAACTCTATCTAACAGAAAACAAAGCCACCTAGTTCCTTTCTTTCTAAGCAGGAGCCTTGAGCCTTACTTCTGTTTTAGCACACTTGTGAGGTTGAGGTTTACAGAGAACA
>ML778476.1:1258121-1275843 GCA_009831015.1 Picea engelmannii | reverse complement strand
CACACTTGCAGAGGTAAAGGAAATCTACAGAAGACAAGGTGTTGTGATTCCTTCCTGTCTGAGTAGGAACCCTTTAACCAAATCTCTGGCTAGCACACTTGCAGAGGTAAAGGAAATCTACAGAAGCTGAGGTATTTGGATTCCTTCCTGTCTGAGCAGGAACCCTTTTAATCGGACTTCTGGCTAGCACACTTACAACAGTAAATGAATTCTACAGAGAGTATGATGTTCCGATTCCTTTCTGTCTGAGCAGGAACCCTTAATCAAATATTTGCTAGCCTCACAAAATCATCACACAAAATCGCTGATAAAAAGAATTACAAATCCAATTTAATAAACTAAGATAGAGTCAGTAGTGTTTCAGCAAGCGAAATTCATTAAGACAGTGTTTCAGCAACAATAGTTTAAACAAAGCATGAACAAAAATTATACTAACACACTTCTAACTAATGGGTGAATCTTGTGATGAAGGTGGGCCCTCCCTTCTCACAAGATTCCCCTGAACGAAGAGCTAGAGAAGTATACTCAAAGCAGTCTTATATTCATCTGTCGAAATATCACATTACAAATTCAAAGAATAGAATACATCCCGCTTCTCTGGAGTTGCTTCAATGTATCCAAACTTGGATCTCTCGAATGGTGATTTCCTCCAATTTAAAGAGGAAATCCCTTCGATACAATCATTACAATGCATATATGAATCCTATCCTAAGTCGAATCTTCTTTCTAAATCAGCATAGGATGTCCTAGTCTCACGCAACCGAATGTTATTACAGGAACTGAACGAGATATTACTGTTACGGCTGGTGTAACAGCTTCCTCTTCATCATTGCTGATGTTGTTTCAGCATCGCAATTCGCGGGCTGTTTCATCCATGTGAATTGTGCTCTGACTGTTGACCACTGACTGTGGTAGCTTCCTTGTGTTTCAACATCATTGGTTCTGGCGGTTTCTCTGTGTTTCAGCATTTGCAACTCTAGACTGTGTACTAGCTCCGTGTTTCAGCATCTTGCGACCTCGGACTATGTAGCAGCTCCGTGTTTCAGCATCTACGGCCTCGGACTGTGTAGAAGCTCCCTGTTTCAGCATCAGTTCTGTGTTTCAGCAACGGCGGCCTTGGACAGTTCTGTGTTTCAGCAATAGGCCTTGAATGCAAATCTGCAGCTTTGGACACTTATGCATTTCTAATCAATGGTTAAGTACGAGAGTGATGTAAAATATTATGCAAAACAGATTAAACATATAGTAATGAGAAGGGACATTGTATACCTTTGAGATGATCAGATAAAGTGATAGTATGAGTCTAAATGTAGGTGATCAAGAGTATAATGGTGGCAAAAAGTATAGGCAAAAAAAGGTACATTGTGTGGTCCTAACAGACGTGATATTGAGCAATGCAATAAAAGTCTAGGAAAATATGATGGCATCGGGGAAGATCAAACAAATATTCAACAAAGGCGATAAGAAGCCCGAAGGAAATGCACAACCATTGATATCTTGGTCCTCGGACAATAAGTTTGATTTTATGATGAAGACGATGGAGAAACTGATGGAGAAAATGTTCGTGGGAAACAGACCTTCCACCTGAGAACAATAGGACCCCCAGCCTAGAAATTAGAACCTCAGAAGGGGTCAAGTTCCTCAGATCAGATAGAGGGATAAAAGAGACCAGCACGACCAACAGACAATACCTCCATTCCAAAAGAATTACATAGACGAGGATTTCGATAAGATGTTCAAAGAACAAATGCATTGTTGCGATGACAAGAACCCGTGCGTGTTTTTAACAAAGAGCGAACATGATCGACACATGAGCCAAAATGATGGTTTTATGCTGGAGATAGATGATGCACTATTTGGGGAAACAAACAATGCGTTGTGCTATGAAATAGAAGAGTTCAAGAAGGGTTACCAGAAATCCATCGTGTAGTTTCAGAAGAAATATACCATCGGGAACAAGGAGGTGCACACTAAATCTCAACAGACAAACCCCATAAGGAAACCTCCGGTGGAAAATCCTTCCACAAACCAACCGAGACCGAACAACATGACCAAGGATGCGACTGAAAAAAAAAAAATCAAAGGAGGAGGCCCCGAAGAAAGCGTCAAAAGCAAGGTGAGAAGCGGGTGGAAAAGAGGTGGAGAAGGTTTGTCCCCTTTAACTTTGAGCATGAAATGATGAAGATCAAAATCTCTGTCCCCTTTAATGAACTTATCATAAAGGGTGAATATCGGGAGAAAATTATTAAAATTCTGAAAATGGGAAAGACCCTCGATACTTTGAATTTCCAAGATGATCACCCTACTATCCTGTTTGGTCCACACGTTGAAGAGACTAGTGATATTGAGGAAGTCCCTCCATACTACATCAGTATAAAGGTCCATGACATGACCCTGCATAATTCCATGCTTGATTTGGGTGTGTCGCACAACTTCATGCCAAAGGTGATCATGGACGAATTGGGTTTGAACATCACCAGCCCCTATAAGGACCTTTTCTCTTTTGATTCGAGGAAAGTCAAGTGATTGGGTCTCATTAAGGACTTGGTCCTGTCATTGGCCCAAATTCCTTCGAAGAAAATGGTTATGGATGTGGTCATGGCGAACATACCCCCTAAGTTTGGCATGTTGTTGTCCAGATCGTGGGCTGCGAAGTTAAAAGGGAACCTGCAAATGGACACGTCATATGCCACCATCCCTATCTTTGGCTAGGATAGACGGTTGTACAGAGAAGTGCTGCTAAAATACATGGTAAGAAGCAAGACGTAGCCAAATAACCATCCCATATACTCCATCGACACTGAGTTTGGTTCCTCTGTATTATACAATTACCTAATTTTGAAGAGGAAGAGTCGACAACCATCATGGCATTCAATGAGGAAATTGCACAAAAAGCAGCAGAGTACGCTGACCCAAAAGACCACATGGAAAATGAGATATGGAACATGAGTTTTGATGGCACGATTAGTAAGGAAGGAGAAGGCGTCAGCATATGGGTAAGCCCCCATGAGGTGGGCACAAATATGTGCTCATACAAGCTCACGTTCGAATCCATAAACAACATGGCTGAGTATGAGGCACTGATTCTAGGCCTGAAGGTGTTGAAAGAATTAGGCGCAAAGAGGATAACAGTGCGCGAAGACTCCAAATTGGTCATAAACCAGGTGAAAGGCATATATTAGGCAAAACACCCCAGGTTGAGAGCATACAAAAAATTGGTGTTGGATCTCCTCGAGAAATTCTCGGAGAACGACCTGTCAGTTATCCCTAGGGAGAAAAACTAGATCATTGATGCATTAGCCACCTCGACCTCAGTTTTCAAAATCCCCATATTCTCTAACATAAAATACGAGATCTAAGTCAGACACAGGCTGACAATACCTGATAATATCAAATATTGGCAGGTGTTTGAGGACGATAAGCAGGTAGAGAGATTTCTTCAAATGAGCGACGAGTTCACTAACATAAACATTGATGATGAGTCTTGATGCAACGAAGACAAGAGCATAGATGCACGTATTAATGAAGACCCTTTCAAAAACCAAATAGCGGGAAGGGACATAGTACAATTGAAGAAAAACATCATCCCAAAGGGGCTAGTTCTGTTGGAAAAGATGTTTGACGAAAATGATGTGGCTAGAAATCCCAAGATCATTGCAAACAATGAGGATGTTGAATAATGCAAAATATAGACTGAGGAGAACCGAAAAAATAATCAAATTGTTGAAAACACTCAGTACAGAGGTCAAACAAGACTACATTAAGCTCATGAAGGATTTCCTCGATGTTTTCGTGTGGAGCTATGACGACTTGAAGGTGTATGAAACTAAAGTAATTCAGCATGTCATCCCTCTTAAAGATGACCAAAATCCTTTCAAACAGAAGTTAAGATGGATAAATCCCCTTCTACTGCCGCTGATCGAAAATGAGGTAAATAAACTATTCAAAGCTAATATTATCGTTTCTTTAAGATTCTCGAAATGGGTAACTAATTTGGTACTTGTAAGAAAGAAGAGCAATGAAATAAGACTGTGTGTGGACTTTTGAAACTTGAACAAAGTGTCCCTAAAGGGCCACTAACATCTCCCTAAAATAGACTATATCCTACAAACGGTGGTGGGGTCCCAGAAGATGTCCATGCTGGACGATTTTTCAGGGTATAATTAGATCATGGTCCACCCATACGATTCTATAAAAAATGACTTTCATGACTCCATGGGGGACATTCATGTATGCCAAGATGCCTTTCGGCCTGATGAACATTGGTGCCACTTTCTAGAGGTAAATGGACATAGCATTTGCTGATGAAAGGGACAAGTTCATTGTGATCTATCTAGACAACATCACAGTATACTCTACCTCCGATGAACAACACCTTGAGCATTTGAAGAAATTTTTCTAGAAGTGCAGGAAGTTAGGAATATCACTAAATCCAAAGAAATCACATTTCAGGATGGAAGAAGGGAAGTTGTTGGGGCACATTATCTCAAAAGAGGGAATTAAGATAGACCCCAACAGGGTTGAAGGAATCCTGAAAATCGACACTCCACGCAGTAAGAAGGAAGTGCAATCCTTCCTGGGAAAAGTAAACTTCTTGAGGAGATTCATCCCGAACCTGACAGAGATTATAAAACATATCACCTGCATGATTTGAAAGGGGAATGAGGTCAAGTGGAACCCGAAATCCAAGAATTCATTTGAAGATATCAAGGTGGTGCTGACTAGAGCTCCTGTGCTAGCCAATCCAAACTTCACAAAATATTTCATCTTGTTTTCATTCACCTTGGAGCATATAACTACTAGCGTGATGCTGCAGAAAGACGAGCAAAACTTCGAGAATCCCATAACCTATTTCAGCCGAATGTTGAGGGATTCTCCACTAAGGTATGACATTATGGAGAAACAAGCATACGCCTTAGTGAAGGCCCTAAAGGAGTTCAAGACACATATATTACACTCCCACGGTATCGCTTACGTGACCAGTGATTCAGTCAACGATATCTTGACTCAGCCAGACCCAGAGGGAAGGAGAGGAAAATGGATAGAGGTGATGCTAGAATATGATCTCGAAATCAATCCCATAAATTTGATCAAAGGGAAGGGATTTACAAAGTTGATGGTGCAGGAAAACTATGATGTCGTGGGGATCAACTTCATTGTTGATCTCTTGGAAAGTCCTCAGAAAGAATAAAATACGCAAGTGTCTCAAAAGTTTGTCGATTCTTCATGGTATGCAGACACCATCTATGTGTTGAGAAATATATAGGACCCTCCGGGTTTAAGTAATACCAAGGAAGGATTCTTAAAGCTCAAAGCGGTTAGGTTCTGTGTCTTGGATAACTCACTCTACTAGAAAGCTCCTTCGGGAATATTGCTGAAATGCTTCCTGGAAGAGGATGCGAAGTGAGCCATAGAATAATTTCACAAAGGCGATTATGGAGGGCACCACTATTGGAAAACCACCATGCACAAAATCCTGAGAGTGGGTTACTATTGGCCTACAATCTTCACAGATGTATACAAATAAGTGTCTAGCTTCCATGAGTGTCAGATTTTTGACAGGAGAAAAAAGCTGCAGCCCTTGCCACTAAAGCCGATCTCAGTCAAAGCACCTTTCATGCAGTGGGGTTTGGATTTCATAGGGGAAATAAATATACCATCCTCGGTGCAACAAAAATGGATACTCACGGCCACAGACTACTTCACGAAATGGATAGAAGCGGCCCCCATGAAACAATCTACCGACACAGTCATCATCCAATTTTTGGAGACGAATATCTTGTCAAGATTTGGATGCCTCATCAATATCATAACATATAATGTGGCCATATTAAAGCCCAAAAGGATGGAGAAGTTCTGTCAGGATTACAATATAACCCTAGGGCACTCTACAATGTATTACCCATAAGGAAACGAGTTGGCTGAATCTTCAAACAAAAGCTTGATCAGGGTCATCAAGAGGCTCCTACAAGACAACAAGAGGGCCTAGAATAAAAATATTATTTACGAGCTATGGGAAAATAGGGTCACCACCAAGAATTATATCTCAATTTCATCTTTCCATATTGTGTATGGCACAGATGCAATTTTCTCTACCTCACTGGGGTTGCCCGTCAGAAAGTTGTTACAGGAGCAGGAGGCCGAGCTAGATGACCCACACAGGAGAATAAATAAACTAATTCACACACATCATATGAGGGAACAGGTGTACAATCAATCAAAGCTCCACTAGGAGAGGATGAAGAAATCTTTTGAAAAGCATTCTAAGAAAGAGGATTTTTAGTTGGGGGATCTGGTGTTGAAATGGGACATGAGAAATCAAGATAAAGGAGAGCACAAAAAGTTCAACAATCTTTGGATGTGCCCTTTCAAAATCAGCGCATATCGTGGAAATAATGCTTATTTTCTAGAAGAATTAACTGGAGAGTCCGTTGTTTGGGGGCCTGTAAATGACAGGTTCCTCAAATGTTATCTGGTGAAGTAATTCTGTTTAAGTCACATACCATTGTAAATAGTCATTTTCTTGTGTTGAGTCAATAAGTCAGCAGAAAATTGAAGCCCGAAATGAAGGCCTTGAGTTTATGATGAATCTATTTAGGAGTTGCATCCATAGGTTAGGTTACATCTGGTTCTTCATATGTCATATGTCCAAAATTTAAGTGAGGCCCAATGGTCAGCCACCTAGTCTATTGTTATTTGCTACCTCGCAGGGAGGATAGCATCCCCGTTGGAGCCAGTTGTTAGCACCACCATTTTTCTTTAGTTAGGATCATTTTTTTGAGCCATGTATTGTGTGTCAAAGTACACAAGGTCAGGTGTTTAACAATAGAAGGGTCAAAGTCAGCAAGTGGTCGGTTTTCCCTTGAAAACAGGAAGGGATGTCAGAGTCAAAAACATGTGTAAATGGTACGGGTATGTTGTTCCCAGAGAGTCGAGTCATATTAAAAAGGGAGTCTCTACGTGCCCCAGGTCAAGTCAAGTAGTTAATAGAAGTCACATCGGTGAGTGTAGTAACCATTATCAGCTCATTATGAAGGCTGGGAGAATGAAAAATCACGGCGTTCGTATCATGTATGCCCTGCAGCCCTTATCGCCTATACTTTACACGCGGGGATGTGCTATGGAAAATCTATAGTTCGATTCAAAACATCCAGTCACCATGAATTCAATATTCCTTTGCATGATTCCTCCTTCTACCTGATCTGTTATAAATTTCAGATGCTCTGCACCCATTTTATTCGCGAAATCAGATTTATGCTCTGTCTATAAATTTTCTCGCAAGCCCGGGTCGATCAAATTATTCACCTTGGGCATTCACTGGATCCACCGCGCGCAAGATAAATAGATTTTGTGCCATGGATACCTCTCAAAACATAAGAAAGGGCATGTGAAGTGGCAGAATCGCCAGGCTCGAGCCCCAAAGTGACTGGGATTTGTTCTCACCCACAATAAGCATCCGCAGGGATACAAAGGGATTTTTCCCTTTACCCGCGGAAACGATGATATCACACCGCGCAGAACCTGGATTCAAAGGACCTATGCAAGAAGGAAGGATATTAGAAGCCATGTCTCCCCAACAGTAGATACCTCGGAGAAGGGGTAGACCAAAGAAGAAAAAGGAAGCTAGGGAAACCTGAATCCCAGACAAGTCGTGCACAAGATCAATTGCTCAAAAGTTACTTACGCGCGTTGTTCAGCTAGAACCTGTTGAAGGTACAAGTCAAAAACGTGGGAGAAAAATGAGGAGGATGGATTTCATGGGTACAAATGATCAAGTTCCATCTCAGTAGCTGAAGCAGGCGAAACTAACTATCGTCAAACTTTACCAAGAAAACAGGGAGCTAAGACAATAGCTAGCGACAAAGACCATTGAAGTGCCAACAACACAAGGCTACAAAGTGAACATGACGTGGCTCAAATGATAGCTCATAGAGGCACAGGATATAATTGTATAGTTGCATGAAGCACATAGGCTATCAAAAGAAAGGTATGTGAAGCATTGCAGAGAATGTGAAGCGGCCGAGGAGAAAGCCTGCACAGATCTTGCCAGTGAACAAAAGAAACAAGATTAGCTGAGTTTGTTCCTGTATCCGCAAATAGAAAGAAAATCTTGACAATTTTGAAGGAGACATCGCCCTAAGACATTTTTCCATTTTGATAATGACCATGATAGTCAGTAGCCACTTGCCGAACACATTTCCCCCAGAAAATGAGAGCGCGACAGAAATCAAAGCCTTTACAACAGATAGAGGGACTCTGACAAACACTTGTCCATTCAGATATCTGATCGAAGTAAAGCATTGACACATCACTCTCTCATGATGATACCTGATTGATAACCAAATCCCTGTGGCGGATTACAAACATTCATGATGTAGCCAGATGTGTTTGTTGTCTATTTTTGGAAAAGCATCATGCGAAGAGTCTTTTAATGCAAAACAATCAGTTTCCTAGTTTTTAGCGATATTAGTTAGAAGAGCAGGGTATCCCAAGCAGTGCCCTTGCCTATATATTTGACATTTCGATGTAAGATAGGTTAGTTGGCAAAAAATTAGTATAGACAGTGTTTATTGAATGTAGTTTGAGTCAGATCGAAATTTAATGAAAAATTCCTGAAGCTTTAATGAAAAGATTATAATTGCAGCAGTTGGATGTATTGTTTCCTCTCTTTGTGTGCGTACTTCCTGTACTCTTTATTCATATATATTTATATCTAAATATGAACGTATTTTCAAACCCAGGATTCACTGTGTAGTGCCCTGGGATTTACACAATTTAGAAAAAATGTTTTCCTCTAAGTTAAACTCTGAATTCATCCTTAGCAGTGATTTGAGTTTATTTCTTTATTTTCTCCCAGCCTCACACAATGATTCTACACTGAATACTATTGATCGCTTAGCCTTTATCCTCTCTAGTTCAATCACCGATTCATTTGTTTCTATCGTTTTTCTCGAACTGACTCCATATCCCAAGGTCATACTCTCTTGCGCCAATATAACTAGAACCCATTATTTTAAAGGTGTTAAATCTAGCCAACAATTTTAAAGCCATATACTCTATCGAGACAAAGTCTCCCAAGAGAGCCCTATCCAAGTCCGAAAGGCTAGTTTAAAACCTCAAAGTTGGTTGAAATAGTTGCCTATGTCGTTTGTTTATCAACTGAATAGATTTACAGAGTGCTAACAACACTGAAGAACATTGTGTACTATTTTTAGATCTTTATTCATTACAGGTACATAGTTATGATTATTTCAAGTTAGGGTTGTTGACTAATCCAAAACTAGTCATGTGAGACTAAAGTAAAGTTTGATGAAAATGATACTCTCTTGTTGTTAAAGTTAAGGAAGGTTTGCAGGTTGAGGTACAGGTTGATGCACTTGTTTATAGTACAGTTTTCTTACAGGTTGTTTGGTATAGGTTGGTGCATGGTTGATGCACTTTTTTATGGTACATTGATTACTGGTTGATTAGAGGTTGATTACATGTGTACTGTGTATGTGTATGATTGTTCACTTGTTCATTGTTTATTTACTCTGAAAATATTGGATGATAATGCTACATTGATATAACACTTGCATTATATGGTTAAAAAGGATTATATTTCTCTATTACTGATTCACCCCCCCCTCTCAGTAATCCAACAACCATATTATATTGGCCCTATCAAGACTATGAAACAAAATATTGTGATAGAATAAGCACCGAACATGAACATGGGGATTAATGGGACAACGATATTGTCACCTAGGTTGTTGACCTCTTGAAAGAGTATGAATATTTATTTCCTAAAAACAATTCTGAGATGAATGGCATCGTAGGATCCTTGGGAGCTATGAAAATCAAACATAAACCTAATGGTATTCAAAATGGTGGAAACCTTGCCGAATGATTTTCCAATATAGTCATGGAGAGATTTAATCTGTGGGATTACTTAAAAAACTCGAAATAACTCACAACTCTCTCTAATAATACTTGTTCCCTATGTTATTGGATAAATCGATGAATGCAGACATAAACTAATCTCCCTAGATCCACCTCGATCTAGAACAAAACAAGATAGGACATGACGCTTTCCCTAAGTTGCTACCATTGAATTTACTACCAAAGAAGGAATGGATGACATACCTTTAGATATCGCTTCCTTATATCTATGTTGTCCCTGCTTCACTCCAGTGCTCTTGTGAGATTGGATCTGCAATGACACAAACCAACCAAAGTGAAAGCAACAATTGTAGATTCAATGAAAACCTAAGCATGTGATCAAGGAGTCATGTAATAAAATGCTAATGATTTTATGGGAAAGAAACATGTCACCATATCATATTAAGTAAAAGTGGAAGATACAACCAAAATGCCTTGATGTCGCAAGTTCCCTTTTGGTGATCCTTTGTTCCAAAACACACATACACTTGCTCCGAATTTGTATGAAGATGGTCCACAAAAGCTTGATGGACAAATGGAGGCCCCAAGCATCAGTTGTATCAAGATCCTTCACACAGTCTTCAACCTATTATTTTAACAACTCTTTGCTCAATCTTTCTTAACCCTTTCTATGAGAAACCCATCATTATATAGGAGAAGGTGAAGTGGTTGAAAGGATGAGGATGATCCCACCAAATCAGAGAAGCCAGTAGGATCACAACCATATGGACACCACCTTACATTCTAGAAGATTCTCCGTCTATAAAATTCATGAACTTCTTCCTTTTCTTAGATTTCAAACACCATTGCACCCTTTCTATATAGCAACCTGCAGAAACCCCGCGAGCCAGGCAGAGAGAATCCTACGGAAATCAAGGATTTCCACACTGTGTACCACTGTCAGCCTATGGCATCATTCTAAAAACATGCCCTGTAGGGGAAGAACTCAGTCATTTTCTCATGTAAAAGATTGTTTTGAGAGCCTGAACACATGCTTGTACAGTCATCATCAGGGTGACCAAAATAATGTGTAACACCCTAGAAGATGGGTTTCATAACAAAAGTGAGATGTCGGTTCCCTACCCCCAAAAGAGCACACTGCAACAACGAATGTTGTGGCTGCATGAACAAAGGAGATCACTTCCACTCGGGTAGAGAAACAGAGGGTGAAAAACCTCATAGATCCATAGATTGAGAAATCTATGGATTGATATACTCAACTTTCTGACCTTCACACCACTTCCAGTCTATTGATTGAGAAGATCAGTACCATGAACCTCACATCATCGATGGTCACCACTGCGATTGCATAAACGACTGTTCAAATCACCTAGTCCCTTTAGGAATGCTTTTCTGAGCCTAAGTGTCAGTTCATGGAATTTGTGTAGAACATAAAGGGAACGATTTCATTCATTGACAACATCATTCCATAAAGAGACTGGATCGAGGAAGAGCTAGGTAATACTGGTGGGGGCCTATTGGCACCCAAAGTTTTGGGTCCATTTTATGTTCTCGCAAAAATGAAATTTGTGCACTCTCATCTAGAAGTTTTGCAAGTGCCTAAGTAGATGTTGGAAAGAATACCATAGTGCACGCGTCAGGACATGTTTTATTAAGAAGCACGCCAAGTCTAAAGGAAATCATGGGTGCATTGATCCAAGTTTTTTCATTTGAGCACGCCTGTCCATTTTTTTTTCAGTTTCACTGGAAAACAAGAATACTCCCATCGGAAGAAATAAAGGAATCATTGGGATATCTCCTAGAATGATTATTGATAGCAGCAAGCGAAGACGTGGGGCGACCAAAAGATGAGATGACTAGGAAAATAAGATTTCCCCTTATGCGGAAGACCTAAGGGAATCCCTAAAAGTTATTAGAAGTGTGGGAGACCATTATATCAGATGAGCGAATGGATAAGAATAGAGAAGGATGGTGCACCCCAGTAGAAGAAGATATAAAAGAGATCTCTCAAATCAGAAAATAGGTTAGCTAATTTATTGATACATAAGTCCTAGATCTTTGAGTTAGTCTATTGTAATCTTTTGTTGTATGGAGAAGTCTCTTGTGTCATTTATTTGTCTAAATCTTAAATCTTAGCACAAGGTGCATATTGTTGTATTCCCACTCTTTATATGGTAATGAAATGAAGTCTTATGGTTGTTCCACTCAGTTATTCATCACATTGGGATCATTTTCACACAATTTACCGACACATGTTCATTTCCAAAACCTCACAAGTACGATGAAGGAAAAACATTTTTTTTGTCATGTCACCTTCGTCGCAATTATGACATTGAAGAGTGCATCAAAATATTGAATAAATGATATGTCGTAAGAGAGAATAATGCTCCCCAATCATTTTGTACGAAATTCATCATGTTGTTTTCAGACAATCGATGAATTCTCTTCGTAAGACTGACCAATTATCAATGAATTTCCCATGGTATTTCTCCCTAATCACATCACATGGTCATCGCTAGTACGTTGAAATATCAATGTTTCACCATCGTATGAGAGACTAATTAGTGACAAATTTTTCATGGTACTTAGTCTTCAGGACATCAGTCTAGCGACGAATCGATGGAAAACCTTCGATGAATATTCCACAATATATCATCGCATTTCCATCACAAGATAGACGATTTACTGATGAAAAGGTTGTATGTCTAACATTTCTATCTGACGAGGACAAATCCACTCTAGTTGAACCATCGATGAATTGGATCGTTAATGGTCCGATGAATGTCTATAATTTATAAAAATCTATATATATGTCTGATGAAAGGCCTATAAGATCATTGATATGACAATATATTATTAGCACCAGAGGTGCCCTATTTGGAGCATTGTTTCCAGCATAATATACACTGCATAT
The DNA here is from genome assembly GCA_009831015.1 of Picea engelmannii. NCBI lineage: Eukaryota > Viridiplantae > Streptophyta > Pinopsida > Pinales > Pinaceae > Picea > Picea engelmannii. Next base: position 1,263,047 of record ML778476.1, on the reverse strand, counting down.
GAATCCTAAATGCTTTATTGACACCGGAAATGATGAGTCATGAATGTGTTAATAAAGGAGAAGGTTCTACTATCCCAAAATAATTAAAAAAATGGTATCAATGTTACCATCATTGAATATGAATCATAAAGTGATGTCTCTCCTCTCCCAAAGGAACGACCTTATTGCGAAAATGATGAAGAATCAACTGACCTAGAGGAGAAATTGTGCTCAAAATTTGGAAATACCACCCCTGGCCACAAAGGAGACTTGTCTACTACTCTTGATTATAAAGAACCTAGGCTCACTTCCATTTAACTTCCAGACTCAATTGTTGTTGTTAAGGAATGGGATGATAATTATTATCATGTTGAATGTGATATGTCTTTTGTCCCAACAAACCACCATGAAAGCCAAGAGGATGTGGGAGTTTCTAGAATGGGTGACTATATGCTTGAATATGGTGAAATAAATGAGGAGAGGCCAAATTTGGAGGTAATGCGCATTTATGATTCTGATTGAGAACTTGTACCCACAATAGGTAGTCTTAGTGATTTCTTCTTGTTCATTTCAAGGAGAGGCCCTTTATTTCTATCCCTTGATGAATATCATCATTACTATGAATATGATTAAATTAAATATGATAGTGTTAATACTGCAGATCTAGAAGAAAAGTGCCTAAGTAGTCTTTATACACACCTATATCTGAGCTCATTTTGTAGGAGAAATAAAGGCATATCACATGTAATGTTCCTTCACAAACCACCAGTTCATAATGATGACTACCAATGTAGGTGGGATGATCCTGAAGAGCATGATCAAAATTATGATGCCATAAAGACCATTTTTGAAGGGCCCACTAAGTATGACAAAATTGCCAAAATGTATTGTATGAGCCTAAACATTTTGTTGATGAGACCATTGATCAACCACTGGGACAAGGAAAGAACAAGTGTTATTTTATAAATTTGGGATACCCTCTAGTGTATGATACTTAGATAAATGGTGAATATGGTGATATTGTGGCTAACCCAAAAAATGGACAAAAATGTGGTGATCATTTGCATGGCAATTGGAGAAATCATTTTGAGCTCAAGTCTGAGACACATGTTTGGGAAGCACTGATTGATCATGTACCAAATCATGATTATGTTGTTGTTGAGGATGAAGTCGTGTTCCCAGAAGTTGGAAATTTTAATAAATTCAACTACACTAGCAAAGCCAGTGGTCAAGGAGATGCTTTGTACCTTGTATCTGAGCATGAAATCCCTTTAAAATCGATTGTCTGGACAAGGGAAAAGAATTATTATAATATAAAAATGGAATTCTTTGGGATATAGGTAATACATGAATATTAGATTAGTGATATGCCTTGTTTTTCCAAACATTTTTAACCCGAAGAGGACCCAAAGGGAAATAACGATGTTGATATTCAGAGTCTAGAGCCACTGTTAGAGTTGGAGTGAACTAAACATGTTTTCTACAACATGGGTTTTGAATCTTTCCCTATGCATAGAGGAGAATGGATAAGAGGGGTCTTGGGCACAAATTTTGATTTTTTATTTTGGCATACAAGGAATATGAGTATGCATTCATCTTTTAATGACATATGGGGAAATTTTGGTTTCTTTTGGTTGGAGGCATGAGACCAAATTTCTGAAAATGATGTATTGTTGAAATAAATTGAGAGAAACATACTTGTAGAAGTACCTCTTAGTGAAATTATAGATATCAACAAAATGCTTACCAAGTCCAAAAACATTGACTTATTGACACTGTAGATGAATGTGTTGAGCCTATGTTCCTCTAGTATACATATTTGCATGCATAGAGAGCACTTCCATTGAATATAAATAGAGTATGATTCATGTTGTGTTTTGACTCATCAAGCAAAGAGAGTGAAGGATTCACTGGACATCCTATTATTCGTTGAGAAGTTTCACACTTACTAATGATTATTTAGTTGGAGTAGGCCCATCCATAAATAGGTAGAAGAAAGATGTTCATTTTTAACTAATATGAAACAATGTGTAGACTGTGTATATCTATTATATTGTGTTTTCCCTTCAAATGTCATTTCTCTTTGCTGGCCAGAGTTGGTCCTCTTATAGAAAATATTAGTGCCAAGGGATTTGAAGTGTGGTGAATTCTCTCTCTTCCTCTTCGTATACTTTTGTAGTTGAACCTAGTTAAGAATAGGATGATCATTGCATATGGGTATCACATTTTATTTATGATCAAGTGGTCAGTTTATATGGAAATTATGATCATAATCATAGCTCAAAGCAATGGAGGGTTTTGACTAGATCGCCTTGTCTCTTCCTATTGCAGAGTTGAGCGTGATTGGTGTTGATGCCAAGATATTCTTTAGATATTTTTAACTCAATTGGAAAAAAATGTGTTTGAGTATAGTGGTTTGTATACATGGTCTTAATATAGATGGGAACATGCTAGGGTGTAGGCTAGACTAGATTGATTCTATGGAATATGGGAGGATTTGGTTTTCTCTAGCTGGATTCATCTAGTTAATGTTATTTTATGTGTGACTAGTATAGATTAGCTTCCAATTCAAACTATAATTTCCTTGGGACAATCCATTAATTGAACCCCTTCTTCATTTTTCAAATCAAATTTCTCACATTTATATTTAGAGGACTTACCATCTCTTGTTGTTCAATATCATGCTTAAGTCAAAGGTATGCTTATCTCCCATTTTTAGAAAAAAAAAAATCTAATTATAATTTGATAGATGGGATGGTTTGTATTAGAGATGATTGTTGTAGTGTGGTCCACCATAAGGTTTCTTGTGGTGATAGGGATATGTTAGACACATATATTTCTAAGGAATACTCTTTCACTTCAGTGTCTTTTAATCTGAATGGTTAATCTCCGTGTAGGGATGCTTCTACCTTGTGATTTCCACAAGGCCATGTGGGATGCTATTGGTGATGACATTTTTTCTTTGGCCTCTAAATTGTTTTCTATTGGTTAAGTCTCTAGAAAAGTATGTGGTTCATTAGGAGAAAACATAGTTTTTGTAAGAAAGACTCCTTCTTGACACTATCATTTCTACATGGGAGTCTATGGAGTGGGCAAGGGAGATTGAGCAAAAAACTCATTATATTGCAAGTTGATTTTGACAAAGCAAATGATTGGGCTATAGTAGTGTTTTATTTCTTAGGTGTTGAATTTTTTTGGGTTTGGCACTTTTTATGTTTCTATAGTGAACACATGTTCTATAGTCAATGATTTGGTTGTAACTACCTAATAGTTAAGTGCATATTGTGAGGGCCACGGGTCTACTTTGACTTGGAGGTGGTGGTCAGACAACCCATTTTAGGGAAAATGGTTTGTACACATCTGTAATTTAAAGTGGAGGCTATGAGACTCTAAGTCACTCAAGATGATTCATTCAATAGGTTGGACATCAAAGGAGTTATTTACTCAGAAAATAGAGTAAATAATCTTGTGGTTTTCTAATCTTGAATAGTGCAACTTGAGGAGGTACACCTTCGAGAGTCAAGACTAGGGAAGAATTGACAAGTGATTAGGGCATGGAAGGACTATTTTGAGATTGATATTGAAGAACGAGATGTAGAAGAGGTATACCTATGGTTTATTCAAAGGTTTGTTGCTACAAGTAGGATGGCACTAAAGAAAAATAACCTTAGTTGTTTTGTACTTATACAAAAGAATTCATAGGAAATGTCCAAAATCCTATGTGTACTCTTGTTGTTGTAACAATTTTCATTAATAAAGTTTAGGAAATCACCTTCATTAGCAAGTGGATCGAACTTCATTTGGTGTATTGATAGTATTAAGTGATATTGGTGTAACTTGGGGAAAATAGGTCAGATGGGAGTTTACTAGCTTATATATGGGTTCATGTTGTACAAAGGTGTTGTAGACAGTAACCAAGATAATATAACTAGTTCTTCTATTTCATCCAATAAAGGCATGGTGAATGAACTAAACATGACAAAAATAGACTTGTTTATGTAATGAGTAGCCTGATAATGTGACTAACAATGTAACTATGTAATGATGTAAGATAATTAAATGATTTGTACCTTGTCAGAAATGTGTTGTGGATTGTGAAGGTGACTACCCTTCAAACCTGCATTTTTCAAAGACAATAATAGGTTAAATGACTGAATAATAACTAAACATAAGTGAGGTTTCATTTGAAAAATATAATTAAATGTTATATGAATGAATAATATTTAAACATGTACGATTCTCTATAAATACTAAAGGTGATACCTCATGAATGAGCTCTTGGTTTCAGGAATAATTTCTTCTCTACTAAACATGACCAACCACATGAATGTGGAAGCTTGTTTGGTCCCTCCGCACCCTCACTTCACTCTAAATTAACCATACCCAATCATATATAACAAGTAGAAAAACAATAATTAAAGGTAAATGAAAGAAAGAAGGTGCATGCATAAGGTCCACACACAACTAGAAAAACAAAAAATTATAGAGTCAATAATTTATATTAATAAAATTTTAATGATGATATGTATAATATGAATAAAGTATTTGTACTTACAATTTGAGATTTTAATCTCAAGTAACTACCTTGGCTAAGTTTGTTTTTCCCATGTTTTTCTACCCTCCCAAATGTTGTACCGTGATTTCAGTACATCCACACCTACAAAAGGTCATATGTTAGTTTCATTGAATCCATAATTGTCTTGTCACTATTTCTCTATCTCCCATTCACTCTCTCCCCTTTTGTCCCTCTCTCCCCCACTCTGCTCCTTTTTATCCCACCTCTCTCTCTCTCTCCCCCTCTATCTCTCTCTACCTTTCTCTACCTCCATTTTTCTATTTACCCCCTCCCTCTCTCTGTCTTTACCTTTATGGTCCTAGGCATAGAGGGGGACAATAGTGTGAGAGAAATTTTGATATTGGAAAAGGGGGAGAGAGAATGAGAGAGAG
>ML778476.1:1234853-1257667 GCA_009831015.1 Picea engelmannii | reverse complement strand
GAGATGTAAGATATAAAGGGGGGACTAACTAACAATGTAATTATATACTGATAAGTAGCAAAAAAATAATTAAATTTAAATGAAATAAATAAGGTAGACGCATATAGAACATATAAGGTCCATGCACAACTAGAAAAACAAAACATTGTACATTCAATAATTTATATTAATAAAATTTGCATGATGATATATATAATATGAATAAATTATTTGGTATGTACAATTCAATATTTTAATCTCAAGTAACCATATTGGTGAAATTTTTTCTTCCCATATTTTTAGTCTTTCCTTGGTTGTTTTTCATAGGCTCCTATATATGCCAAAAAAAACCAAGGAAATACTAGAAAAACATAGGCAGAAGAAACCTTGTAAGAAATGTGTTGTGGAACATGGAGGTGACCACCCTTCAGATCTTCATTTTTCAAAGACAATAATAGGTTAGATAACTTAATAATAACTAAACATCAATGAGATTTCATTTGACAAAGATAATTAAATGTTATATGAGTGAAAAATAATTAAACATGTATGATTATCTAGAAATACTAAAGGATCATCCCTAATGAATGAGCTCCACTTGGTTTCAATAATAATTTATTTTCTACTAAACAGGACTAACCACGTGAAGGTGGAAGCTCATTTGGTCCCTCCCCCTACACATCACTCTCAACTCCCTATACCCAATCATACATAAAACGTAGAAAAACTATAATTAAAGGTAAATGAAACAAAGAAGGCACATGCATATAGAACATATAATGTCCACGCAGAATTAGAAAAACAAAAAATTGTACAACCAATAAATTATATTAATAAAATGTCCTAAAAATATGTACAATCAGTTCTTTTTTGGTTTCTTCTTTTTGATAAAACTCATGAGTCTATCATCATCATGTTCATTTCGATCACAACCTTCAACTATTGGGTCTTGTTCCGATGCTGGAAGGTGATGAGTGATCTCAAGCATTCTACTACTTCTAGTAGTAGGATGTGGACATTGATGCACTATAGGGGCATCCCCTAAAATAACAAAAATCATTAAAAGGACATGGTTAGTTATTATTCATAGTAGTGTTTCATTAGTATGAATATCATTACTATGTTTTTTACCTAGAGGAGTAGTGGACACCATTGGTTGGATTGTCTTCAGTTCCTCTCCTCTCTACGAACCCTCATCTAGATTCTCTGCCATTGAAACAAGAAAATTTATAAGTACACCATCTGAGGGAATTATTTATAATTGTCATAATATACATTTTATTTTAAAGAAATGAATACCATGATTATAGTTTTGAAAAACACTAGTATCATGGGGTTGTTTTCCACCACTGCCAGATGAATCGATGTTTCTTTCATGCTTAAAAAATATAGATATAATTAATTGATGGGTAAAATCAATTGCCAATATATTGGACAAGTAATCAACAAGTGGAATCTTGTCAATTTATTTACCAACTCATTCGAAGGGTCAAATTGTGTATGTGACCCCTTTTGCATACTTGGCATATATCAAACCAGCCTCAACCAATATCCATAGTTGTATCACTATCCTACATACTCCATCAACTCAAAAATTCCTCCATCTTTCACCTTTGTTCCATCCATGGAGAATATATCTAGACCATGTATGGACGATAGAGAAATGCAATAAATCTTCTCATTCACATAGAATTCAATGTCTGAATAAGGAATTTCATTGGGTACCCATGGTATCAGTATATTTATATACCTCAAAGGAACCTCGACATCATCTACGTTCTCATCGTCTTAAGAACATGAACCTCCTTTAACAAGAAATAATTCAATGTGCCTAGATAATTTTCTTCTGAACTTTTCTCCTCTTGTATATATCAACCTGTTAGATGTGTTGGACATCGTAATAATCCCCCCTCGAAAATTCCCTCACTCGAGGATGACAGGTTTGGAAGTTACATGTTCGGTTGTATATACACTCCATCAAATGAGAAAACATAGTTAGTGATGATATGATTGAATTTATCCACATCCTTCACCTGAATAGACATAATCAAAATGCATGTGCCAAGAATGATCATAATAATTTGTGAACATTGGACTTGAGTACATAATTCAAAAATTTGTCTTTGATGAAGATGGAATAAGTGTTTAAATAAGACTTATATAGACTAATGTTTCATACTAAAGGTGGTTCTTGCAAGTTTTACACGCAAGGTACATTCAGGGCTAGTGATATGGATTCCCATTAATTCCATAATGTTCCATACTATGAATATCATCCTGGTACTATAACAATGATCACTATAAGGAAGTAAGTCCACCGAATAGGGAAGTAAGCATTATTGACAACAACATGGCACTACTTTTTTTGGATTTTCATTCGCAATTTTTGGGTTAATGGGTCGGTAGAAGGAACATTCTTGGAGAATTCCCTACATCAAATAAGGATACACGAAACTTAGATTTCTCCTTCAAAAATTCAAAGGTACAACATCTTTATTTAAATTTTTCGAGTCCACCTTGCACATTTATCAACAAGACTTAACCATATTTCGGGGAATACTCATCCTTTCAAGGTTTTATTAGTATTTTATGGATAAAGAGATGGTAAAAATGGTCCACAAAGTACACCCTATTAAATGCACATATTCCTAGAGTTCTCCATGTTCACATAGAGGTCAGTGAAATATTTATTAAGTCCCATGAAACTCAATGAAGAAGGGATTTGAACCCTTATAATCATAAACCATTAAGAGAAGAAAAGAAAACACAAAGACAAAAAACTAAGAATGATGAAAGGGTCGGATATAGAGCAATTCAAAATTCTCATTTTAAAGGAAATTCAATGTAAAAAAGACCACATTCTCTAGAGACTAGGAATGTAGAGAGTGGTTTTAGACATGTTTAATATTTTAGAGGGAAAATTGTTATAAAACCCTTTGAGAAATGTCAATTCACAGCCTTTTGAGGGGTAGAAATCATGAATCATTATCACCATCTAAGAGGAAAATCATGAATATAAAGACACATATTATATTTACTCTCGTCCTAAGCATTAACAATGATCCTCTGGTTGCATTTCATTAATTTGATGAATGGTTAATTTGTGTATTTGTATATGATGAAATAGGTACTGCTGATTTTTTCATTATTTAATTTCTATACAAGTGTAGTGAGTTAGTAAGCTAGTTGCAGTAAGTAGTATGCTCTTTTTAGATACTAGAAAAATGTAATAGGTATATAAGATGATATGTATCTCATATTATATATCAATCATGGGAATGGTTCAACAATAGTGAGCTTAATATATATATTTATTCCTTTTATGAAATGGATTGTACAAGATACATGTTTCCCATTCCAATCAAGTTAGACTTGTTGATATGCCATATCTTTATTCACCTACAAACCTATAGTTTAGTGTTCTAGAACATGCATTGAATGTTATAGAATTCAAAATGATATTGATCCTAGCTAGCCTCTTTGACGTTGTATATTTTTTGGAGCTCAACACGTTTGATAAGACATTTGCTGATAAAAATGAGCAGACCCATATATAGAATTGAACAAGAATATTCCATAAACATTGTTGGAAAGTTAGGCCAAATCCACCAATATCATTCATTTAGAAATTATGTCAATGGTGTGGTCAAGCTCAAGTTTCAATGGTACTATACCCAATCATAAATATTTTTGGGACAACCCACATATGTATTCTCATCATGTTATATGACCCAAACCACCACTGGAACACATAGTAAATTCTATTGGGTCGCTGAAGGATACAACCCTTATGAAAGGTAAACTTTATTACTACATGATCATAATGTTGGTTATACTACCTCAAGCAATCCCTCATTGGATAGATACTAATACAAATATCTACCTTATTCACTTGGATCCACAAGTTGTTCCAATGGAATGCTGGTAAAAATTAATGGTGTGTATGGTGTTTCGAGTACTGGGGGTATTGTCACTTCAAGCAATATCACAAGTGAAGCGTATAATGAGTAGCATCACCATGGACTTAGTTTATCAAATTTATATAGTGAGAGTCAAGATTAATAGGAAATTTCGTAGTGGATGAATGTTTAAATAAAGGCTTGATCAATCCAAGTATCCTATAGAATGAAATATGTGTGGAATACATGGAATTGTTTTGTGGAGGGAGCTACTGGTTGCCACAGACGGGATTGGTTTATCTATTTATAATATGGATATTGATGCTATGGCATATGTCAGTGAGGATTAATTTTGTGATACTCCATGAACTCAATTCTATTTCTCGTGTCTTTCATTCAAGCTACTATTAACTATTGATCATCGATTGTTACCAATTTTTGGAATCATGGAATATGGAAGAGGCAATAACAATGAAAAAATTGTTATCCCCAATATTAATTGAACTCGCTGAAATTATTGTAGTGATTGTGTATAGTCAGTGCGTGTTTATGTAGTTGCATTGTGTGAAAACCATTCTTGAGGTTTGTGCATATGCTATTTAGTTTGTATTTTAAAATAGTCCTTAGACTTGAACTTTGGCACCCTTTTGGAATAGGAGTCGGGAATACTTATCTAGTATTCAATTTTATCTTTATTTAGGAATCATATACTTGGTGGAAAGTGGGATGAAAGGTTTCTTAAACTGCAAGGTATTGATCAAGTGGATATGGAGGAAAACACATTGAAAGATGCATCTTTTCTGATCTTGCAATAGAATTTATTTGAACAATTAGACAAAGGTAACATCCCTAAAGCTATGAAGAAACTTATATTAGATATTTTTCCATTGCAATTGAACACAAAAAGAGTACATAAACTTGCAAGTTGCATTGTGTTTCCTTTACAATGCAAGGAGCTTTGATGTTCAAAGAAGGGGAACCCAAATTCCAATAAATGGACAAAATATTTGTAGGAAACTCAATAATTATTACCACCTTCTATAATTGTCCCAAAAAAGAGTTTGGAATGTCTAGTGGAGCAAGCCTTTTATGTGTAGCCAGAAGCATTCATTTTACACAACTCCTTGAATTTGGACCTTTTTCTAGATACTGATATCAATGTGGATGAGATCAAATTACTATGATGACATTATAGGGATTTTTCAAAAACTTTATGATGTCAGGATACACCATTTATACTGTGTTGATATATATGTCCAAATCAACAAATTTAATGACTATTTGAATCGCTTCTAGTCTAGAATCAATAGTGCTTGGAATCACTTCTTTTGGAGAATAGATTGACTATAAACCCTAAACCACAAAATTTTGTTTAATCTCATGGGTTTAATCTCATGCATAAATAAACCATTTTGACATAAAAAATAACCCTAAAAAAAGTAAAATGCAAAGGTGCTCACTGTTTTTCATGGCATTGTTGGTGGCTAGGGCCTTCTTTCTAGTTAACTCTCATTGTATCCTTATTTTCTTAGGCAAGTTCGATTGAATATATTCACATTTTATTGGGATCGGGTTGTCTCATTTCTATTTCGATTCGGATGGAATGTCAAATATATTCAAAGTTTGCAAGGGTTATAAGGTTGTCTCCTTGTTGTCTCGGGTGAGGTTGCAAGGTTGTCTTCATGTGTGGGTCAGGTTTTGTTTGTTTTGTTTTTGTTACATTCATTTTGTTTTGGGTATTTCATATTAATATGTTGTGTTATATATTATATAATTAATATATTCATTATATTTGTTACATTTGGTTTTATTACATTTTTTTGGTTATTTTTTATTATATGTTGTGTTATATATAATATAATTAATATAAATATATTAATTATATTATACTAATATATTTATATTATTTGTTTATTTATTTACCTTGGAATAGAGTCTGGGGAAACCCAGCGGGCAACTCCCCTCATTTCGAGGATGGTACCGGGGGGGGAACCAGATTTTGTAGAAATTCGAGGCTTTTTTGATAGTTTTCTCATTTAATAGCTCAACACATGACTTGTGGGAATTGAACCTGGGTGGGGAGGAAAAACACCCCTCAGCACAAACCACTCAGGCTAAACCCAATTGACATATTTATATTAATTATATTATATATAACACATAATTAATATACTATCATATGTTATATAATTAATATATATAAGTGACAGGTTACATTAGTTATAGTGAGAAGGTTAAAATGGTAAGGGGTTATAGTTATAGTATGATGACAACGACGATAATAACAATGATGATGATGGCGATGACAATGACAATGATGATGTCGATGGTGATGGCAAGGAGGAGGATGATGACTATGTTGATTATGATGATGACTGTGTTGATTATGATGATGACTATGTTTATTATGTTGATGATGATGTTTAGTTCTTAGGTAGGGTTCTCATTTTTTTCCTCTCCTCTTCCCCTAGTTGGTCCTAATTGGTTATTGTTTTGGATTTATTAGACAAATTGAGGCGCTTGTTTAGGGAACTCTCTTACTTTACAAGACTCATTTGTGACTATCGTTATTAACATAACCCCTATCTCGTAATCCCTATATACCTTCACCCATATAATCCCTAATCCCTATTACCTCTAACTCCTATAATATCCATAAACCATCGCTTATGTAACCCCTAACACTTAATTTATATTTATAATGTAGATAAATAGTAAACTCAATAGACAACCCCTACAACCTAAATACCTAACCCAGATAACCACATTAAACCTAAAAACTAAATGTTATAACCACAAATTTTTATAATAACGAGCTCCTTACCATATAAACCCTAACCATTATAACCCATAACCCTTAACCAATATAAATCTTGTTGTTTATAATTCAGGAAATAAACTGTGTATGGAGTTTTTGAAATATCCAATGTTCTAAGTGGACACTCCACACTCCACTCATTGATTCAATAGTCCTTGATGATGGGTTGAGTGTCCACTCAAAACATTGGATGTTTTAAAAACACCATACACAATTTATTTCCAGAATCACAAACAACATTATGAGGATCTGTGCAAATATGCATACTTTAATATAAATATTCATCCTTGTATCTATAATACCTACACCTTCTAACATCTATAACAACTAAGCCTTAAAACTATTATTACCACTAAAGCATATCCAACCCCCAAACCCTTATATCCCCTAATCCTTAACTACTAGAATACTTAAAACCTATAACCCTCTATTATATAACCATTATTATTTAACTTTTATGAATCTTATTCCTTTAACATTGACCTTTATAATGACTATTTTATAATATTTTGAACACAACCTTGCTACAAAACCACCGTAATCATATAACCTTAACACATATAACTCAAACAATTTATACACTTATAAACTTCAATGATCGTGATGACAATGTTGATTATGGTGATGAAAATGATGAAGACGATGATGATGATGATGCCTACCACAACAATGATTATTATGACGATGCCGATGAAGATATGATGATGATGATGATGATGATGATGTTGATAATGATGACTTTATGATGATCATGACAATGGAAATGACGACGACGACGACGATGATGATGATGATGATGATATGATGATGATGGAAATGGAAATGATGATGATGATGAAGACAATGACAATGACGATGATGACAATGATGATGAGGAGGAGGAGGATGGCGATGACAATGTTGATTATGGTGATGAAAATGATGACAATAATAACGATGATAAAAATGGCATTGATGATGAAAATGACAATGACGACGATGATGATGGAGATGATGATGAAAATGAAAATGATGATGATGACATTGAGGAGGAAGATCAGGAGGAGTAAGATGATGACAATGTTGATTATTGTGATATTAATGAAAAATGACGACAATGATGATGACGATGACTACATAGTGATGATCCATGTCATACATAGTGATTCCATCCCATAAATTTAGTAGCTCGTTGACGATGACGATGATGATGAGGAGGAGGAATAATACAATTGTGATGATGATGATGATGGCCACGACGATGACGATGATGATAACGTTGACAATAACAATGATGATGATGATGATGATGATGATGAAAATAATGATGATGATGAAGACGATGATGATATGATGGTGATCATGACAATGGAAATGATGATGACGAAGATGATGATATGATGGTGATCATGAAAATGTAAATGATGATGAATACTAAGATGGAGACAATGTTGATTACCATGATCGTGGTAAACACAATGTTAATTATGCTAAAAACAATGATGATGATGATGATGATGATGATGATGATGGCGATGACGATGATGACAATGAAAATGAAAAAAATGATGACTGGGATGACAATGAAAATAATGATGATGACAACCACAATCATGATGAGGATGACGATGGTGATGAAAATGGTGATTATGATGACAATGGTGACAATGATGAAGACGATGATGAAAATGACAATGTTGATGATGATGATGATGATGGCGAAGACAATGACAACAATCATGATGATGACAATGATGATGACATCAGTAAAGATGATGACAATGGAAATGATGATGACAATGGCACACGATGATGTTGTTGATGATGATGATTATGATGATGATGATAATGATGATTTACGGTTATGAAAATGGCGATGATCATGATGATGACAATGGTGATGAAAATGTTTATGATGATGATGATGACAATGTCAATGATGACGAGGATGGTGTGCGATGATGATGATGATGATGATGATGATGTAACACAGTGATGATGATGACAATGGCAATGATGATGATGATGATGATGATGACGATGGTGATGACAATGACAATGACGATGACGATGAAAATGGAAATGATGATGATGATGGGATGTGATGATGATGATGATGATGATGATGATGATGATGGAACACGATGATAATGATGCCATGTGATGATGATGGAGATGATGATGATTTATGGAGATGATAATGGATAATGATGATGATGATTACAGTGGAAATAATGATGACGATGATGTGTGATGGTGATGATTTATGACATTGGCAATGGCGACGATGATGATTATGATGTTGACAATGATGACGACGACAATGATAACAATGTCAATAATGATGACCATGAAAATGATGATGATGATGACCATGATGACGATGATGAAGATGATGATTTATGAAATTAATATGGCGATAATGATGTTGATGAAAAATATGGGCATGAAAATGATTATGACAATGGCAATGGTGATGAAAATGGTGATGATGATGACAATGGAGATGATGACGACAATGATGATGGCAATGACAATGTGGATCATGATGATGAAGACAATTACGTGACAAATATGATGGTGATGATGATGACTACGATGATTATGATGATTAAACCATATAGATAAATACTTTAAATATAATAAATCATATAAAAGATATAATCACATAACTCATACATTTCATCATTTTTGCAATTTCATTGATCTTCTTCTTCTTCATCCAAGTCTACATCTATATTGTCTAGTTCAAAATCAATGTTTAAAGGATTATCCATATCAACATCATTATCTTCAAAGTAATTTTAAATAATATCATCATCGAGAACATTTTCATCTACATCTGGCTCAACTTCTTTGACTTATTCATATGACAATACATCTACCTCATGCTCCTCTGCTTCTTCTTATTATTATTCTTCAATATCATATTATTTTGGTACATTATACTTTACAATCCTTCATATTGGATCATATGTAACAATGTAGGACCAAACTTCTTTACCTGGAACCTATGAATAAAATTACTGCTCACATTGGCTTGGAAGAGCATAACTTTTTGTACCTGACTCAAACGTTCTTGTATTAACCATGGTAAATCCATCGATATGCTCAATAACAGTTCTTTTGGGATTACGTTCATTCATATGTAACCTGTACCATTTGAACTTGAATAGAACTAGCTTGAAGGAATTAAAGTCACACTCAATTATTTCATTTAAATACCCATAGTATATATTTTTGGATATTGTTGGATTCCTGTCAGTTCTAGAGGAAACGTTAGTGACCTGAAAGACTTCCATTATCCCAAAATCATAGGTTTTCTTCTTATCACCCATATTTTTTATGTGAAATTCACAACCATTGCACCACATAGTCTTGTGGTGTTTCATCTGCACTATGCCACACATGTGAAAATTGCATATTTGTTAATGAATAAACATATTTAGAGTTAGTAAAAATTTATAAAATAAATAGAGCATGACCTATATTAATATAATGGAAAGTAAATGAAACATGATGTGGGTGAATAATATTATTTCATGTTTATCTTTTAAACCATATGCCAAATCAATTTCCCTTTGAGTAATATTGGTATCTTGATTACGATGAGCTTCTTTAAGCAAAGTAGTCACCCCTTTCGATGATAACCTACCATTAAATTGTATATTACATCGATCTATCCATACTTTTTCCAATCAATATTGTTTGCAATGTATAAATGTAGTCCATCCCACTCTCGACCAACTGTATGAAAAAAGAATAAAAATCACTAATTAGAGTAAATATTAAATAATAATTGATCATGGAAGGTAAATAAAACTTAAATAACTACAATATAGAAATAAATCAATATTAATGAAAATCATTATAGATATCTACCATCTAATTACCTTTCACTTTTTGCATTCTACCTTTCTCTACCAAGACCTTCCCTTCAAATTTGTTAATGGAATTGAGATCCCAAATCTAAGGCACCTTCATGATTTTTGTTGTTAATTTAGGAAGATACTAACTAATATACCCAATTATTGATATCCCATATATCCCTCCACCATATATCCCTCAGGTTGTGCTCTCTATCTAATTAAATCCTTCAATAACTTCAAGTTCATCTCCACCATCCACATTGACCTTGTGTGTATAGGTCCACACATTTGAATCTCCTCAACTTTGTGTATGAGGTAGTGTTCTCATGCATTGAAAAATGTTGGAGGTAGATACTTTTGCATTTCGCACATTAGCTAAGCAATTTCTCTCCTCCAATATTTTATATTTTCTTTATGGATTTATTTAGATGACCGTACCACCTACACATGATATAACAATTTAGATCATAGGTTTCAAAAACAATGTATATTCATTGAAAGTAAAACAAGCTGAGAAACAATGATTTTTCATATAAATCATTAATACTTACCTCATGTATTTTCCAAGATCATATATAACTTGTTTTACATTGTTGTGAAATCTATCAGGGAGAGATGGAGGTAGAACATACTGCAACAACAAAGGGATTATTAATTTTTAGGAAAATAAAACCATATTATAATACTAAAATTTTGTATATTTGCCAATATAGAAATGTACATCCAAAATAATTACCTTAATGAAGGTATGCTAGTAATTATTTATCACCCACAACAAATTCACCTTTCTTTGTTAAGATATTTTGTATATTTGAAGCAAATCACTTGGGAAATTTAATTTTAAGAATGACCTATTTTACAACATTGATTTCCTACTCAGTAAATCACCATGGAACACTATTTCGGGGTACCCCATTTCTATTTGAATAAATCACATTTTGTAGTGCCTCATTGGCTTCTTGAATGTTAGTAGAAAATTTAACAATTTTATCTTTGTCAATCCTTCCATATACAATTCTCCACAATGTTTCTATTACATTCTTCCCAATATGCATTGTGTCAAAAAAATGAACTATTTGTAGGTGCTCATAGTAGGGTAAAATATTGAATTGTACATGGTAACTTTTCATTCCTCGTGGAATCCCATTAATGCCTTGACAACATTTATGAAAAATAATTAATGAGATTACAACAATAATTGTTAGATACAATAAACATAATTCAATACAAATTAAAATTGTAAAACATTAATATATATGTAGACACATAGACTAAATGATTTCCTTGATGGTTTAATCTATTATATTCCAACTTGAATAGTTGAGGTATCATTCTTCATTGTTTTGTTGCGGTCTATTCTTTGAAATTGAAAATATGTTTTATGTAGTTCAATACCTATGGTTCTTAGGGATGAAGTTCCTATACTCATCAAATACCTCCTTTCTTAGACTTCTTGAATGACATGATTTGATCCTAGGACAACAAACTGGGCATGCAAATTTACCATTTGCTTGAAGACCTAAAAGATTATATAGATTACTGTCAATATTATTTATATAATGAGGAATTGATATTTAAGAAGAATGAATCATATTTTCATTAAATTATATAATATTAAAGTCCATCAGTATGTTACATACCGCAAAAATGTTTTATCCATAGGGCATCATGAATTGTCCATGCAAGTATTCCATGCAACTGAAATTTATTTTTCTCTATTGGTCTAGAGATGTCATACACAGTGATTCCAAGCCATAACTTTAGTAGCTTGTCAACAAGAGACTCAATATATACATTCATATATTTCACTTGGTACTTACCCAATTGGGTGAAACTACACATAATTACTACCTTGTATATATATAAGTAATTATGCAACGAGTAAGAAAAATTAAATACAACCTTCAAACCAATTTTGTAAACAAATACTTGGAACAAACATTGCCAACATTGTGTGCTCCCTATTTATTGACATACAAGGATGAAGGTTATTTTTTATAAAGAAAATAATCCACAATGAGTAAATAGACCTGATCTCACCAAATGGATTGACACAGTAAGATTCTAATGAAAGCCTAATGTTATGAGGATCTTATTTAAAAAGTGGCCATGTTTCTTTGATGTTTCTAAATGCAGAACCATCTACAAACATTCCTAGAAGACCATCTTCACTTCTATGCTCTACATGGTAATCCATAAACTGTGCAATGATTTGGAACCTAAACAATCGTTAAGAACATGGAATTATTAGAATATGATGAAGAACCTTGTGAGGAACTGTTATAGCCCTAAATTTATCTACACATGCATACCTATCCTTTGGCCCTCTTACTTGCGTTTTTTTCCAAGCCATCACTGAGTTGCTCTTCTGAAAAACCAAATTTTTGAAGATGTACGTGCCCTACTCCACTACTACCTTCGTACATATGCTTGTTGCACCACGAAAACCCATGTACGTATGCATGATGCACCACTATAGCCCCCGTATACTTGCAAAAGTTGCAAGGAATTCGTTGAGATTACGGGCTATTAGGTAGTTTCCCAACTAATCCACTGCCTATAGCTCGTCACCCAACCAAATAACTATCCTTTTCCCATATAAAAGGAGGTGTTGGGGTATCACTCCATATCTAGACATAAGAACAGTGAAATTTTGCCCGTTTCACATCCCCTCCTTGCCCCGATCATTTGTATCCCTTTTGTGAGAATTGCCTCAAAAATCCCCAATTTCCCTTCCTTCCTCCATCGTAAACCCATTATACTTCCTAAGAAGAAGGTTGAGAGGAGAAGCCATACAGAGGTGCACTTGGAGCTGGGTGAAGAGGATCCCGAACCAAGTTCATGGAGTAGTAGCCGACTTTGGTTGTAAGTGATCATTGTATTATCAATAAAAGAAGTACTTTTCCTATCCCAAATCATGATGTGTCGAATGTTTGCATTTGATTTATGTTTTCATTCTAACATCTAACCCTTATTTATGTATGAAATGCATTCTTGTAGCTTTATGTTTGTCTATATTTGAATGCAGGCCAACCTTGGGAGGAGTTTTGTAGTTAGCAAAGCTATCCAGTGTGAGAGGATCATCACTAGACGCAAAGTAGAGGTACAATTACCAGATCCTTCTCATTTTTCTTTTGTTGCACAAGTCTAGGGTATGTTTGGGGTAGTTAGAGAAGTAGGAGACTTTTAAACAATTATTGATCTTCCTACATTGTAAACCCTGGTGTAGCCATAGGGGGGGTTTTCTCGCTAGCAAAACTAGCGACCATACTGGGGAAACCTCTAGGGTTTTAGGGGATTTTTTTGGTGTTTGATTGGTTTTATACCTTTTGAGTTTATGTTGAGTCTGTTGAGTCTTTTAAGGGATTCTAGTCATCTGTTGGTGCCATACCAGTTCTCCCTACCCTGTCAGTCTATCTGTTTTATTTATTTTTTGAGGAATTACAGAGGTGTACATGCCCTACAGTGGGCTAGCACGCATACATACGCATCGTGCCTTGTAGACAACCCATGTACATATGCAAGCTTCTTAAGAATCAGTAGCGTACATGGTTCAAGAAAATATTTTTAAGAAGAGGTAGTCAACCTCTTCCCTGATTGAGGTTTTAACTTCTCGGGGTTTCTTGGCAAAGTTCAGTGTCTTTGTTTTTATATCCATAGCTTGGGTTATATGTTAGTTTACTTGTCTTTTTAAATATTTCTTGTGCTTAATTCTGAAAGGGTTTTAGGTGAGTCTTTGAGTTTGTTGATTAGCTTGCTTGGTGTCTTTAGTGACTCCCTGTGATCCGCAGTAGGCCAGAGGTCAGTTTCAGTCTTGTATTGTATTTATTTCCCCCCTTTCATTTTCTTTAAAGAAAAGAGAAAACGTTTTACTTCAAGTTTTTCCTGTTTAAAGCATTTCCAAAAAATAAAAAGATTTTTCATTTCTTAGTTTGGTAAAGTAGTTTAGGGTTAGTTATTTTACTTGAAAGGAAAAAGAGTTCAATTTTTTAATTTCTTTACTGATTTCTTAGAATTTAAGTAACTCGTAGTCAAGTGAAATTTCATTTTAAGTCTTCTTTTTAAAAGATCTTTAAAATAGTTAGTTATGAAAAGTTGGTTACAAAGAGCTAGTTCAAAATATTTATTTTTCTAGAAGTAATTTTGCTTTCAGATTTTCATTTATTTTCTCCTCTTTTGTCTCTCATACACATCACTAGTTTCACTACCATATCCTCTGAGTTAAAGAAAGCCATTTAAAATGAATGTTAAATTTAAAAATAACTAGACTTTTATGTTTGTAGGGTTAATCAACTAGTTTAGGGCTAGAGCCTTGAATTAGGTTGGTGAGGAAACTCTTTAGGGTTATAGAAAAACATCTGAGTCAGAGCTAGGGAGTGTTAAAGTCCAGTGACGTGAAAGTTATCTGGGACCCCCCTCTAAACAGGGGATAAACAGGACCCCTCCAAAGCCAAACCAAATGTAGTGGGAAATGCATATTGAGGATCTGTCGTGGGATACTATCGCTTGCATTTTCCTACAGAGCTTTGTGGACCTCGAATCCGTTCGAGATCGTCAGTTGTCTTCTGGACCACTTTCTTTAGATACCCTTGGTAGGTTTCAGACTTGTTATCTTGCTCATTCCGGTCCACTCGACTGTCGACTATACCCGCCTGTTGACTGTTTGCAAGCTGGAAACTTAGTTTCCTTTATTCTAGGGACTTACACAGGTGACTGTGGGGGTATACCACAGTAGCTAGGGAAGACATCGAGTCACCCTTTGCAGAGTATACCCAGAGGGTGATTCTGTGTTCGAGTTTCATTTTCACTGGTAATTTTCTCTAGTGTGGGTTGGCGTAACTTTTCTTCCAACTAGATAGTGGTTTGCTTGGTTTATCTTGTAGGAACTTTTCTAGTGTGTGATTTGTTGTAAACATTAGTTAAATCCTTACTGTGATGTTGATATTTTCACAAAGTGGAAGATCAAGAGATCCTTCTATCGTGAAGGCTTCAGGGCCTACCACTGGTTACATTAGAGCCACCATCGCCATCATTACAATGAAGACTTGACGAACAAAGGTCATTTGAAGAGACCATGCTGGAGTAGACTGTGCTCGAGCTAGCTTCGAGAGGAGATTACTCGAATCTGAAGGAACTCATTGTTTCTAACCTTGGAGTTGAATCTCTCGGGCCAGTTAACCCTTCGATCACTAACTTGTCGGTGTCAATCTTGGTACAGGTTGTCCCTCCAAGGGTAAATTTAGCTCCCAAAATGAATCAGTCACTTGGTTTCATTTTGTAGGTGATAGCATGGTCATCTATAAGATTCTATATTTGTTTTTAGATTCTTCTAGTGTCAGAACTTAGGTTTTTAAATTCATGCCCTAGAAATAAGTTGATCCTCAAAGGTTGTTTTTTAAAATTTTGTGAAAACACTTTTCACCAGCTAACACATGTTACAAGGTTGATGTTAGCTGGTGAAAGCAGTGGATTTCAATAGTTAAGGTGTACTCTTCTATAGACAGACTAGCTGGTGAAAGCGCTAAACACGGGGTTTTCTTCCATGATTCTAAAAATCAAAACGAGACACACTCGACACACATCACATAATCATTACGAGGTGCTAGTCGAAGCAAGTGATGATGATGATATCGGTGTGCACGTTTTAATCAGATATTATGGCGGATCATGCTCGTGATTACATGCTCCAGTAATGATAGCATTGGAGATGACGAATTCACATTCATCATCACAGATAGAGGAGCAGTACCACTCACCCGGCGACATCAAATCAGTACTTCATATTTTGAACATGCACTGTTCACAGGTAATATGGTATGTTCCATGTTTTGAATTGGCAACACCGAGAGATTTCACTAGCGCCAAACCTTGGCTCAATCAGGAAATCACCATGACAATTGTTTGTCAATCATCCGAGGTTCGAGTCACAGATGGAAAGGAAACGAAGTGGTTTGCTGCTGAGGAAGGAATTGGATAGCCTGTCATTATTACAGTCGCATCCATATGTGCAAAAGCGTTTCTCAGACACAGGATGCATGAATTATGTGGAAAGGTTACAAAGTGGTTGCCACCAAACGACAACTGAAGTGTTTGTTAAATCCTATGATGGAAAGAGAGCCAGCATGGGTTCTTTAGAGATGATAGTCGATGAAGCTACTATTTCCACTACAACCGTCTTACCCAGAATGGGACAAAGTTGGTTTAAGACAACAACAACCAAGAATTTGAATTTCAGGGTATACCTCAAGGCAGAATTCAGAGACATCACTTAGAAGAAAAGCATGTCAGTTTCTCACCTGGAAGATGAATGGAAGGACTTGTTTATAGGCATTCAACTCTATTTCACCTCAAAAGGCAGGTATGACAAACTAATGTTATATCATTTCATACTACTAGATCATTTCACAGGGAAGACCCTCCTGAATTTTCCTTACTTCCTTCACAAAAGCCTAACCAAAGTGTGTAAGAAGATCAGGGTCAAACCTCTAAGCATAAAAAATGCCCTTTGTCATTTTGGCTTGATCAAACTAATAATTCTAAAGGAACTAAGACAAACAGGAAGGACTTGGCAACATTTTCTTTTCTGGGAAGGTTTTGAGACCCAAACTCAACCTATGAATGAGCAGAAGAAAACTGGAAAAAAGAAGTAAACTCCTCAGAGCAGCTCAAGGAGGAGGAGAGCTCTTCTAGGACCACTAGAGGGCAGAATTTATAGCATAAATTCCGAGAGAGAAAAGAAAAAATTAGATTTTGAAACCAACTCAGAGCGGTCTACAGTGAAAAAGACAAATATTCTAAATTTGCCATACACAGACTCAGAAACAGAGCCAGAATAGGAAGATGAAAGTCCAGTCATTAAAAGTCCAGAGAACTCCATGGAAATTGCACAGGACTGTGAAACTTTTACTCCCATAGATGAAGGTGAAACCTTAAAGAGTAAGAAGTCAAAGAAATCACAAAAAATTAAAGAACTGAAAGAGGTGATAAAACAACAAGAGGTTTTGGAAAGAGTGATCAAGGCAAGATACAAAGCCTTATCAAAAAAATTTGCAAAGACAAATGCAGCTTTTGAGAAGTTGGCTCATGAGAGTGTCAAAGACAAAAAGAGAAAGAAGAAAATCACCAAGGATTATAACAATTTGTGGTGGTTAGCAAAACTCTTCAAGAGGAAAATCAAGAAACTGAAGGAGAAGGTTAATACACATCCAGATCTACAGGTACTGGCCCAGGTTGCTGTGAATTTGTAGGGAGATAAATGGAAGGAAAACTGAGTTTTAGGTAAAACAATAGTTTTGGATATGAAAGGTTTCTTTTTGGCCAAAGATAGAGTTTTCACTAGCGCAAAGGGCAAAATTATAACCAGTTAGCTGGTGAAAAGCAGAACTTTCACTAGCTAACTAGCAGATCGTAAGGTGAATTTGCTGGTGAAACTACAGAAAGAAATTTTTGGAAAGTTAAGCTGGAGAAAAGAGAGTATTTGAAAAGGTATGGGAGAATCGAATGATTAACCACCAAGTCAAGAAACACTCAGCATCAAAGATTCATGGAGATTTTGGGACCAAATGTTAAATTGGTCAACTAAATTTTTTGGTTATGGTTATTGAAAGATTCCATCTACAGAAGACAGGTGTATTTACCCCCCACAACACAATAGAGTCCTAAAAGTAATGAAGAAGAAATGTCAAATATCAACAAAAAATAGTTTGAGTCCTAGGAACTAGTCTTTGGTTATCAAATTGTATTTAGTTAGTTTTATTTTCTATATTTAGACATATAGATCCAAGTTTTCAGGATCTAAAAACTTATTGTAAAAGGGTATAAATGCCTATCTTTTCTAAGAGATTGGGTTTCAATCTGGGAGACATTTTTTGGCTATTGTACTAGACTCTTTATTGATAATAGAATCACAATCCTCTTTTGTTTTCAATGATAGATTTTTTCAGATTTTCATCATTCTGTACTTTATTTTAGTTTAGCTCAGCTTTGAAGAACTGTTATCTTCTTATTAAGCTCATGAACTCAAACTAAAGTTTTTCTTGCTATCTTGTATGACCCTGCACATTGTTGTATTTGGTTATCTAGACTAGTATTCTTCATCTCCTATTCAAACTTTGTTGTTTGATCATTGAGTTCTAAAAGCACTGTCTCATTCAAATGCATGAAGTGGTCCTTTTCATTAGCTATTGAGTTATCCTATTGTTCCAAGCATACACAATCTACCATATTCTTAAGTTACCAAGCATCTTTAGTCTACAACCCTAAAGAGTTTCTTGGAATGATAACAAATTGGCGTTGTTGCTGGGGAGAGCAGATTGAAGCTCAGCTTCGCTGGGAGACAATATTAGATCCAAATTTGATGATAGAGAAAGCCTGGACATCAATTGGTTGTAATCATCTATCTGGTGACTCCATGAAGGATGGATTCAGTGATGACTTCGTTGATCAGAAATTTGTTGGCGACTCCATGATTAAAGATTCCACTGAGGAGGATTTGGTTGACAGAAGATGAAGAGGTTAAATTTCAATTCCAGGTATCAGTTCATTAGTTTGATTCATGAACTGTTGTACTTCTTTATCACCTCTTTCATGTTTTTCCCTTTGCATGTAAAGAGAATCATTTTCTGTTTTGTATATTCAGAAAATCATCATTCTTCCTGTATATACCCAACCTTAAAAGAAAACTTGCACCCTGCTTGTACTACAGAAGTAGATTCAATAGCTTTATCTCACCATGTTCATAAATATGAGTTATGCATTCCATTCCCTCTTAAATCCAATAACCCTTCTGACTTTGTGGACGTTGAAATTGATTCCAAAGCCTCTCAGATTTCAACACCTTTTCACATTACTGATAAGCTTTCTCATCAACCTATTAATTTTCATGATCAACCCACTACCTTTCAAATTAAAATCAGGATGAAGATGTTGAAGCCTTTGAGGCTACCCTATTCCCTTCATCCTTACCCCCTTGACTATTTTGAATATCTTCCCTGGTTTTCTGGAGAGAACCCAGTTTCCGCTGAGAGGAACTTGGAATCCTTTGAGGATTTTATTGATCGTTTCGAGATTATTCATGAAGACGTGATCATGAGATTTTTCTCTAAGTTATTGATCAAAGATGCTACAATATGGTTTAAGGGTCTAAGAGATGACTCCATTAGCTCTTGGATCGAATTCTCTAATGATTTTTCCAAGCATTAGGGTAAGAATAAATCATTGGATTGGTACCTCACTGACTTTTATGCTTTGGAGAGAGAGAAGGATGAAACTTTGTCTGTCTTCAATAGAAAATTCTATAGGATATATTATGACATACCTTTGGAGATCCGGCCCACAGAGATTGCTGCCATGGTATACTATGTTATGGCTCAATATTCAGAGCTTGTGTTTTTCCTGCTAGAAAGGAAATCTTCATCGTTAATGAGTTTGTTTGAAGACGGTCAAGAGGTGGAGGAGGAAATTTGTGCTTCCAGGCGAATCCAAGAGCGGGCTGACTTTGAAAATCCACATCTACATGAGCCAACAGAATGGCAGTATAGCTCAGATTTTGAGCATGAAGATTATGAGTGTGAAATAGAATTGAAACATCAACAAGCATGTGAGTTTATTTTAGAGTCAGATCTGATTCTTTAATATTGGTAGAGTACTCCGGAGACAGGTATGAATCTGAATTTTATGATCAGTTTACAAACCAAATTGAGGCTATGATAAATGATGATTGCATAGGAAATTACATTTTCTTTGTTGATCCCAATCCATATCATGTAAACCATGTTATGTTATCCTCTTGTGATCATTATTCTGAAGAAGAATATTTAAATATTTATGAAGATGAGCAGTTTTCCTTTGGTCAAAATCCAATAGAAATCAGCGAAGACAATCTTCGATTTCCAGATTGGCAGATGGAAGGAAGTTGCGGCGATCATGAGGAACACAATTTGCAGAAATCATCTTATCTTCATAAGGAATACCAAGAGGACTACTTTCCCTTTGAACCCTTTATTCAAGATTCTGATATAAAGGTTGTTGATGGGGAAGAAGGCAGTGATATAGAAAATCAAGAACATATTACTTCTTGTCTCTCAAAAATTGTCGACTGCAATAGGCCAGCACATCATAATGAGAAATTCAAATCACAGGAAAACGATGAAAGGGGACAGAAAATTTTAGATCATCAGTTGATCATACATTTTTCTGCAGCAAATACTGAGCATTCCACATTCAACACTAAGATCAGTGAAAGTAGCCAGCAGTACCAGCAACAGCAACAACTTTTTAGTTCTCAGTTGGATCAGCAACAAGTAGAGGTATTTCATTGTGGATTTGATGACCCTATCACAGATTATTTGGAGATTATGAGCCTCTTAAATGTCCAAATACTTTTGTCAGATGAAAGTAGGTTCTGTCATCTTCTCAAATTGCATTACCACAAGCTATGGTCTTTTTTATCTTTTGAGTCAAGATCAAGTATGATGCTAGTAAATCAATTGCTTTCTTGGATGCATTGGAAATTTGATTTTACTTGATTAATCTATCTCTATTGGTTAGTGTAGGGATTGATAGAAGAATAGGCTCTTTCCTTGAGCAGGTAGATCTTTTCAATTGGTTATCTCATAAATAAGCAGGGCAGGCTACCGGCAGGCTATAGACAAGTTGCAGGCAAGCTGCAGGTTTGCAGAGGAACAGTTGCAAAGGCCAGATGACTCCATGCCCAATACTAAAGGTGACTGGAACTACTAGGTTCTTGGAAACCTCACAGGGAGGTATCCATCCCAGTTGGAGCCAAATGTTAGCTCCCAAAATGAATCAGTTAATTGGTTTCATTTTGTAGGTGATAGCATGGTCATCTATAAGATTCTATATTTGTTTTTAGATTCTTCTAGTGTCAGAACTTAGGTTTTTAAATTCATGCCCTAGAAATAAGTTGATCCTCAAAGGTTGTTTTTTCAAATTTCATGAAAAATATTTTCACCAGCTAATGCATGTTGCAAGGTTGGTGTTAGCTGGTGAAAGCAGCGGGTTTCAACGGTTAAGGTGTACTCTTCCGCAAACAAGCTAGCTAGTGAAAGTGCTAAACACGAGGTTTTCTTCCATGATTCCAGAAATCAAAAAGAGACAGGCTCGACACATGTCACATAATCATTACGAGGCGCTAGTCGAAGCAAGTGATGATGATGATACTGTTGTGCACATTTTAATCAAATATTATGGCGGATCGTGCTCGTGATTGTATGCTCCAGTAATGATAGCATTGGAGATGACAAATTCACATTCATCATCACAGATAGAGGAGTAGTACCACTCACCCGGCGACATCAAATCAACACTTCATATCTTGAACACACACTATTCACAGGTAATATGGTATGGTTCCATGTTTTGAATTAGCAACACCGAGAGCTTTCACTAGCGCCAAACCTTGGCTCAATCAGGAAATCACTGTGACAATTGTCTGTTAATTTTCTGAGGTTTGAGTCACAGATGGAAAGGAAACGAAGTGGTTTTCTACTGAGGAAAGAATTGGATAGCCTGTCTGACGCAACCTGCCCTCAATGACACTGTCGCATCCACCAGGACCTTCAATATCTATAGCCCGAAGTGTTCAAGTCCCTTCTTTATTCCCCTCGGGAATTTCTTACCCACAGGAATACTGTTGTGTGGTTCTTCAACCGAGAAGTCGGAAGGTCGGGCTTCGCGACTTCGCAAGTTCCACAACTGAGAACAGGACTCCCCGATTCCGAGACGCGAAGCTCCCAGTCAAAATTGACTCTTTCCTTGATATGTCGGGACCTCGGGCTATCGCAACTCGCGACTAGCGTCTCTTATACCTTCGAGTTCTCAATCCCCGAGACCCGAAGGGCCGAGATACCGATTATTCGGAATCCCCCAGTCTCGCGTTCTCGTTACTCCCGAGAAAAGACTTGAGGCTTCCGACTCCCGAGGTCCGATGTTCCGAGGTACCCTGTCTGCGTCACCAAGTCCTGACGTTCATCATGCAGGCGCTCCTGGACGTAGTGTTTCGCATCCTCGCTGTTTCGCTCTGTGGGAAACAAGAGTCTTTCGTCGCGAAACCTCGCTGCTGTCTCCGACCTACAAGTCCGGTCATGATCTTGCGATCCTCTACGACGATTTACGTCGCCGATTCTCTTCCTCTCAAAGAGTTCTCCACTTTGCCACCTTCCTCTAGTACAACTGAAAATCAAGAGAGCCCATCCTCTGGAGCAATGCTCTTCTGCTTCTTCTGAGGACTTTTTCGAACACTCCCTGTGG
>ML778476.1:1201529-1227754 GCA_009831015.1 Picea engelmannii | reverse complement strand
TCTCCTTTCCCCCAGATTTCTAATCTGCCATGAGATCACATATGCGGCATATATAATGAAAGCATAACAAGAAGCAAGCATGCAACAGCATAAGGTTAACAAGATACAGAGAATAATCACAGCCATGAAATTAAATCAGATTTCTATATTAATTCAATATCTGTACATGGGGATTCTTCACCAGTTCTCTGCCTGTGCTCCTTACTTCTCCTCAGCGCTACTGCTGATCTCCTACAGATGCCCAATAATACAATAATACAAAGGAGGGTGTCTTTATCCTGTTTCCCTCTCAAAAGTTAAATTGTCAAATCTAACTTAATGGTTCTATCTACCTGCACTAAATCTACTCTCTTTCTGCATTAAATCTAATAAGTGTCTCTGTTGTACCAGGGCAAGAGCTTATCTACTCGCGGTCTGTTTCAGTATACAAGTACGCCTAAATATAGGGGCTTTTATATAAACGGCGGCGCTCATAAAAAAGGTTAAAACCGTGATGCTACGTCACCCCGCGGTCCTTTTCTTTCCACATATGCAGCCTCGCGCAACGAGGTGTGGATGCTCCTGCATCACTGTCATTCTTACAATCGCATCCAGAAGTGAAAAAGTGTTTCTCAGATGCAGGATGCATGAATTACGTGGAAAGGTCACAAAGTGGTTGCCACCAAACGACAACTGAAGTGTTTGCTAAATCGTATGATGGAAAGAGAGCCAGTGTGGGTTCTTTAGAGATGATAGTCGATGAAGCTACCATTTCCACTGCTACCAGCTTACCCAGAATGGGCCAAAGCTGGTTTAATACAACAACAACTAAGAATTTGAATTTTAGGGTATACCTCAAGGTAGAATTCAGAGACATTACCTAGAAGAAAAGCATGCCAGTTTCTCACCTGGAAGATGAATGGCAGGACTTGTTTAAAGGCATTCAACTCTATTTCACCTCAGAAGGTAGGTATGACAAACTAATGTTATATGATTTCAGACTACTAGATCATTTCATAGGGAAGACCCTCCGGAATTTGCCTTTCTTCCTTCACAAAAGCCTAACCAAAGTGTGTAAGAAGATCAGGGTCGAACCTATAAGAACAAAAAATGCCCTTTGTCATTTTGGCTTGATCAAATTGATAATTCTAGAGGAACTAAGACAAAGAGGAAGGACTTGGCAACATTTTTTTTTTCTGGGAAGGTTTTGACACCCAAACTCAACCTATGAATGAGCAGAAGAAAACTAGAAAAAATCAGTTAACTCCTCAGAGCAGCTCAAGGAGGAGGAGAGCTCTTCCAAGACCACCAGAGGACAAAATTTTTATCATAAATTCTGAGAGAGCAAAGAAAAAATTAGATTTTGAAACCAACTCAGAGCGGTCTACAGTGAAAAAAACAAATATTCACAATTTTCCATACACAGACTTAGAAACAGAGCCAGAACAGGAAGATGAAAGTCCAGTCATTAAAAGTCCAGAGAACTCCATGGAAATTGCACAAGACTGTGAAACTTTTACTCCCATAGATGAAGGTGAAACCTCAAAGAGTAAGAAGTCAAAGAAATCACAAAAAATTAAAGAACTGAAAGAGGTGACAAAACAACAGGAGGTTTTGGAAAGAGTGATCAAGGCAAGATACAAAGCCTTATCAGAAAATTTTGCAAAGACAAATGCAGCTTTTGAGAAGTTGGTTGGTGAGAGTGTCAAAGACAAAAAGAGAAAGAAGAAAATCACCAAGGATTATAACAGTTTGTGGTGGTTAGAAAAACGCCTCAAGAGGAAAATCAAGAAACTGAAAGAGAAGGTTAATACACATCCAGATCTACA
Source organism: Picea engelmannii (assembly GCA_009831015.1). Classification (NCBI taxonomy): domain Eukaryota; kingdom Viridiplantae; phylum Streptophyta; class Pinopsida; order Pinales; family Pinaceae; genus Picea; species Picea engelmannii. The sequence continues at coordinate 1,225,946 of ML778476.1, read as the reverse complement.
GGTACTAGCCGAGGTTGCTGTGAATTTGCAGGGAGATAAATAGAAGGAAAACTGAGTTTTTGGTAAAACAATAGTTTTGGATATGAAAGGTTTCTTTTTGGCCAAAGACAGAGTTTTCACCAACACAAAGGGAAAAATTATAACAAGTTAGCTGGTGAAAAGCAGAACTTTCACCAGCTAACTAGCAGATCGTAAAGTGAATTTGCTGGTGAAACTATAGAAAGAAATTTTTGGAAAGTTAAGCTGGAGAAAAGCTATTTTGAATTATTTGAAAAGGTATGGGAGCATCGAATGATTAACCACCAAATCAACAAACACTCAGCATCAAAGATTCATGGAGATTTTGGGACCAAATGTTAAATTGGTCAACTAAATTTTTTGGTTATGGTTATTGAAAGATTCCAGCTACAGAAGACAGGTGTCTTTACCTCCCACGACACAACAGAGTCCTAAAAGTAATGAAGAAGAAATGTCAAAGATCAACAAAAAACAGTTTGAGTCCTAGGAACTAGTCTTTGGTTATCAAATTGTATTTAGTTAGTTTTATTTTCTTTATTTAGACATACAAATCCAAGTTTTTAGGATCTAAAAACTGATTGTAAAAGGCTATAAACGCCTATCTTTTCTAAGAGATCAGGGTTCAATCTGGGAGACATATTTTGGCTATTGTACTAGACTCTTTATTGATAATAGAATCACAGTCCTCTTTTGTTTTCAATGATAGATTTTCTCATATTTTCATCATTCTGTACTTTATTTCAGTTTAGCTCAGCTTCTAAGAACTGTTATCTTCTTATTAATCTCATGAACTTGAACTAAAGTTTTTCTTGCTATCTTGTATGACCTTGCACATTGTTGTATTTGGTTATATAGACTAGTATTCTTCATCTCCTATTCAAACTTTGTTGTCTGATCATTAAGTTCTAAAAGCACTATCTCATTCGAATACATGAAGTGGTCCTTTTCATTAGCTATGGAGTTATCCTATTGTTCCAAGCATACAAAATCTACCATATTCTTAAGTTACCAAGAATCTTTAGTCTACAACGCTAAAGAGTTTCTTGGAATGATAACAAATTGGCGTCATTGCCGGGGAGAGAATATTGAAGCTCATCTTCCCCGAGAGACGACATTAGATCTAGCTTTGATGATAGAGAAAGCTTGGAAATCAATTGGTTGTAATCATCTATCTGGTGACTCCATGAAGGACAGATTCAGTGATGACTATGTTGATCAGAAATTTGTTGGAGACTCCATGATTAAAGACTCCACTGAGGAGGATCTGGTTGACAGAAGATGAAGAGGTTAAATTTCAATTCCAGGTATCAGTTCATTAGTTTTCTTCATGAAATTTTGTACTTCTTTGTCACCTCTTTCATGCTTTTCCCTTCGCATGTAAAGAGAATCATTTTATGTTTTGTATATTCAGAAAATCATCATTCTTCCTGTATATACCCAACCTTAAAAGAAAACTTACAACCTGCTTGTACTACAGAAGTACATTCAATAGCTTTATCTCACCATGTTCATAAAGATGAGTTCTACATTCCATTCCCTCTTAAATCCAATAACCCTTCTGACTTTGTAGACGTTGAAATTGGTTCCAAAGCCTCTCAGATTTCAACAACTTTTCACATTACCGATAACATTTCTAATCAACCTATTAATTTTCATGATCATCCCACTTCCTTTCAATTTAAAATCAGGATGAAGATGTTCAAGCCTTTGAGGCTGCCCTATTCCCTTCATCCTTACCCCCTTGACTGTTTTGAATATCTTCGCCAATTTTCTGGAGGGAACCCAGTTTCGGCTGAGAGGCACTTGGAATCCTTTGAGGATTTTATTGATCATTTCGAGATTATTCATGAAGACATGATCATGATATTTTTCTCTGAGTCATTTCTCAAAGATGCTACAATATGGTTTAAGGGTCTAAGAGATGACTCCATTGTCTCTTGGATCGAATTCTCTAATGCTTTTTCCAAGCATTGGGGTAAGAATAAATCATTGGATTCATACCTCGCTGATTTTTATGCTTTGGAGAGAGAGCAGGATGAAGCTTTGTCTGTCTTCAACAGAAGGTTCTACAGGATATATTATGACATACCTTTGGAGATCCAGCCCATAGAGATTGCTGCCATGGTATACTATGTTATGGCTCAATATTCAAAGCTTCTGTTTTTCCTACTGGAAAGGAAATCTTCATCGTTAATGAGTTTATTTGAAGATGCTAAAGAGGTGGAGGAGGAAATTTGTGCTTCCAGGAGAATCCAAGAGCAGGATGAATTTGAAAATCCACATCTACATGAGCCAACAAAATGGCAGTATAGCTCAGATTTTGAGCATGAAGATTATGAGTGTGAGATAGAATCAAAACAGCAACAAGCATGTGAGTTTATTTTAGAGTTAGATCTGAATTCTTTAATATTGGTAGAGTACTCTGGAGATAGGTATGAATCTGAATTTTATGATCAGTTTACAAACGAAATTGAGGCTATGATAACTGATGATTGCATAGGAAATTATATTTTCTTTGTTGATCCCAATCCATATCATGTAAACCCTATTATGTTATCCTCTTGTGATCATTATTCTGAAGAAGAATATTTAAATATTTTTGAAGATGAGCAGTTTTCCTTTGGTCAAAAGCCAATAGAAATCAGTGAAGACAGTCTTTGATTTCCAAATTGGCAGATGGAAGGAAGTTGCGGCGATCATGAGGAACATAATTTGCAGAAATCATCTTATCTTCATAAGGAATACGAAGAGGACTATTTTCCTTTTGAACCCTTTGTCTTAGATGATGATATAAAGGTTGTTGATGGGGAAGAAGGCAGTGATATAGAAGATCAAGAACATATTACTTCTTCTCTCTCAAAAATTGTCGACTGCAATAGGCCAACACATCATAATGAGAAATTCAAATCACAGGAAAATGATGAAAGGGGACATAAAATTTTAGATCATCAGTTGATCATACATTTTTCTGTAGCAAATACTGAGCAGTCCACATTCAACACTGAGATCAGTGAAAATAGCCAGTAGTACCAGCAGTAGCAACAAATTTTCATTTCTCAGTTGGATCAACAACAAGTAGAGGTATTTCATTGTGGATTTGATGACCCTATTGCAGACTATTTGGAGATTATGAGCTGCTTAAATGTCCAAATACTTTTTTCAAATGAAAGTAGGTTCTTTCATCTTCTCAAATTGCATTACCAAAAGCTATGGTCTTTTTTATATTTCGAGTCAAGATCAAGTATGATACTAATAAATCAACTGCTTTCTTGGCTGCATTGGAAATTTGATTTTACTTGATTAATCTACCTCTACTGGTTAGTGTAGGGATTGATAGAAGAATAGGCTCTTTATTTGAGAAGGTAGATCTTTTCAGTTTTTTAGCTCATAAATAAACAGGGTAGGTTACAGGCAGGCTATAGGCAAGCTACAGGTAGGTTGCAGTTTTGCAGAGGAACAATTGCACAGGCCAGATTACTCCATGCCCAATACTAAAGGCAACTGGAGCTACTAGGTTCTTGGAAACCTCACAGGGAGGTATCCATCCCACTTGGAGCTAAATCTTAGCTCCCAAAATGAATCAGTCACTTGGTTTCATTTTGTAGGTGATAGAATGGTCATCTATAAGATTCTATATTTGTTTTTAGATTCTTCTAGTGTCAGAACTTAGGTTTTTAAATTCATGCCCTAGAAATAAGTTGATCCTCAAAGGTTTTTTTTTCAAATTTCATGAAAAATCTTTTCACCAGCTAACGCATATTGCAAGGTTGATGTTAGCTGGTGAAAGCAGTGGGTTTCAATGGTTAAGGTGTACTCTTCCGCAAACTGGCTAGCTGGTGAAAGTGCTAAACACAGGGTTTTCTTCCATGATTCCAGAAATAAAAAGGAGACACGCTCGACACACGTCACAAAATCATTACAAGGTGATAGTCGAAGCAAGTGATGATGATGATACCGGTGTGCACATTTTAATCAGATATTATGGCAGATCATGCTCATGATTGCATGCTCTAGTATTGATAGCATTGGAGATGAAGAATTCACGTTCATCATCACAGATAGAGGAGCAGTACCACTCACCCAGCGAAATCAAATCAACACTTCATATTTTGAACATGCATTATTCACAGGTAATATGGTGTGGTTCCATGTTTTCACTAGTGCCAAACCTTGGCTCAATCAGGAAATCACCATGACAATTATCTCTCAATCGTCCGAGGTTCGAGTGATAGATGGCAAGGAAACGAAGTGGTTTGATGTTGTGGAAAGAATTGGATAGCCTATCATTCTTACAGTCGCATCCAGATGTGCAAAAGCATTTCTCAGACGCAGGATGCATGAATTACATGGAAAGGTTACAAAGAGATTGCCACCAAACGATAACTGAAGTGTTTACTAAATCGTATGATGGAAAGAGAGCCAGTGTGGGTTCTTTAGAGATGATAGTCGATGAAGTTGCCATTTCCACTGCAACCGGCTTACCCAGAATGGGCCAAAGATGGTTTAAGACAACAACAACCAAGAATTTGAATTTCAGGGTATACCTCAAGGCAGAATTCAGAGACATCACTTGGAAGAAAATCATGTCAATTTCTCACTTGGAAGATGAATGGTAGGACTTGTTTAAAGGCATTCAACTCTATTTCACCTCAGAAGGTAGGTATGAAAAACTAATGTTATATCATTTCAGACTGCTAGATTTGCCTTTCTTCCTTCACAAAATCCTAACCAAAGTGTGTAAGAAGATCAGGGCCGAACCTCTAAGCATAAAAAATGCCCTTTGTCATTTTTGGCTTGATCAAACTGATAATTCTAGAGGAACTGAGACAAAGAGGAAGGACTTGGCAACATTTTATTTTCTGCAAAGGTTTTGAGACGCAAACTCAACCTATGAATGAGCAGAAGAAAACTGGAAAAAAGAAGTTAACTCCTCAAAGGAGCTCAAGGAGGAGGAGATCTCTTCCAGGACCACCAAAGGATAGAATTTCTAGCATAAATTCTAAGAGAGCAAAGAAAAAAATAGATTTTGAAACCAACTCAGAGCGGTCTACAGTGAAAAAGACAAATATTCTCAATTTTCCATACATAGACTCAAAAACAGAGCCAGAATAGGAAGATGAAAGTCCAGTCATTAAAAGTCCAGAGCACTCCATGGAAATTTCATGGGACTATGAAACTTTTACTCCCATAGATGAAGGTGAAACCTCAAAGAGTAAGAAGTCAAATAAATCACAAAAAATTAAATAACTGAAAGAGGTGATAAAACAACAGGAGGTTTTGGAAAGAGTGATCAAGGCAAGATACAAAGCCTTATCAAAAAAATTTGCAAAGACAAATGCAACTTTTGAGAAGTTGGCTCGTGAGAGTGTCAAAGACAAAAAGAGAAAGAAGAAAATCACCAAGGATTATAACAGTTTGTGGTGGTTAGAAAAACACCTCAAGAGGACAATCAAGAAACTGAAGGAGAAGGTTAATACACATCCAAATCTACAGGTACTGGCCCAGGTTGCTGTGAATTTGCAGGGAGATAAATCGAAGGAAAATAGAGTTTTTGGTAAAACAACAATTTTGGATATGAAAGGTTTCTTTTTGGCCAAAGACAGAGTTTTCACCAGCGCAAAGGGAAAAATTATAACCAGTTAGCTGGTGAAAAGCAGAACTTTCGCCAGCTAACTAGCAGATAGTAAGGTGAATTTGTTGGTGAAACTACAGAAAGAAAATTTTTGAAAGTTAAGCTAGAGAAAAGCTATTTTGGAGTATTTGAAAAGGTATGGGAGCATCGAATGATTAACCACCAAATCAAGAAACACTCAGCATCAAAGATTCGTGGAGATTTGGGGACCAAATGTTAAATTGGTCAACTAAATTTTTTAGTTATGGTTATTGAAAGATTCCAGCTACAAAAGACAGGTATCATTACCCCCCACGACACAACAGAGTCCTAAAAGTAATGAAGAAGAAACGTCAAAGATAAAAAAAAAAAATAGTTCGAGTCCTAGGAACTAGTCTTTAGTTATCAAATTGTATTTAGTTAGTTTTATTTTCTATATTTAGACATACAGATCCAAGTTTTCAGGATCTAAAAACTGATTGTAAAAGGCTATAAATGCCTATCTTTTCTAAGAGATCCGAGTTCAATCTAGGAGACATTTTTGGGCTATTGTACTAGACTCTTTATTGATAATAGAATCACAATCCTCTTTTGTTTTCAGTGATAGATTTTCTCATATTTTCATCATTCTGTTCTTTATTTCAGTTTAGCTCAGCTTCTAAGAACTGTTATCTTCTTATTAATCTCATGAACTTGAACTAAAGTTTTTCTTCCTATCTTGTATGACCCTACACATTGTTGTATTTGGTTATCTAGACTAGTATTCTTCATCTCCTATTCAAACTTTGTTGTCTGATCATTGAGTTCTAAAAGCACTATCTCATTCGAATGCATGAAGTGGTCCTTTTCATTAGATATTGATTTATCATATTGTTCCAAGCATACAAAATCTACCACATTCTTAAATTACCAAGCATCTTTAGTCTACAACCCTAAAGAGTTTCTTCGAATGATAACAAATTGGCATCATTGCGGGGGAGAGGAGATTGAAGCTCAGCTTCCCTGGGAGACGACATTAGATCCATCTTTGATGATAGACAAAACCTGGACATCAATTGGTTGTAATCATCTATCTGGTGACTCCATGAAGGATGGATTCAGTGATGACTTTGTTGATCAGAAATTTGTTGGTGACTTCATGATTAAAGACTCCACTGAGGAGGATCCGATTGACAGAAGATGAAGAGGTTAAATTTCAATTCCAGGTATCAATTCATTAGTTTTCTTCATGAACCGTTGTACTTCTTCATCACCTCTTTCATGCTTTTCCCTTTGCATGTAAAGAGAATCATTTTATGTTTTGTATATTCAGAAAATCATCATTCTTCCTGTATATACCCAACCTTAAAAGAAAACTTGCAGCCTGCTTGTACTACAGAAGTAGATTCAATAGATTTATCTCACCATGTTCGTAAAGATGAGTTATGCATTCCATTCCGTCTTAAATCCAATAACTCTTTTGACTTTGTGGATGTTGAAATTGATTCCAAAGCCTCTCAGATTTCAACACCTTTGCACATTACCGATAAACTTTCTCATCAACCTATTAATTTTCACGATCAGCCCACTGCCTTTCAAATTAAAATTAGGATGAAGATGTTGAAGCCTTTGAGGCTGCCCTATTCTCTTCATCCTTACCCCCTTGGCTGTTTTGAATATCTTCCCCGATTTTCTGGAGAGAACCCATTTTTAGCTGAGAGGCACTTGGAATCCTTTGAGGATTTTATTGATCTTTTCGAGATTATTCATGAAGATGTGATCATGATATTTTTCTCTAAGTAATTGCTCAAATATGCTACAATATGGTTTACGGGTCTAAGAGATGACTCCATTGGCTCTTGGATCGAATTCTTTAATGATTTTTCCAAGTATTGTGGTAAGAATAAATCATTGGATTCAAACCTCGCTGACTTTTATGCTTTGGAGAGAGAGCAGGACGAAGCTTTGCCTGTCTTCAACAGAAGGTTCTACAGGATATATTATGACATACCTTTGGAGATCTGGCCCACAAAGATTGCTTCCATGGTATACTATGTTATGGCTCAGTATTCAAAGCTTGTGTTTTTCCTGCTGGAAAGGAAATCTTCATCGTTAATCAGTTTGTTTGAAAACACTCAAGAGGTGGAGGAGGAAATTTGTTCTTCAAGGAGAATCCAAGAGAGGGCTTACTTTGAAAATCCACATCTACATGAACCAACAGAATGGCAGAATAGCTCATATTTTGAGCATGAATATTATGAGAGTGAAATAGAATCGAAACAACAGCAAGCATGTGAGTTTATTTTAGAGTCAGATCTGAAATATTTAATATTGGTAGAGTACTCCGGAGACAGGTACAAATCTGAATTTTATGATCAGTTTACAAACCAAATTGAGGCTATGATAACTGATGATTGCATAGAAAATTATATTTTCTTTGCTGATCCCAATCCATATCATGTAAACCTTGTTATGTTATCCTCTTGTAATCATTAATCTGAAGAAGAATATTTAAAGATTTGTGAAGATGAGCAGTTGTCCTTTGGTCAAAATCCAATAGAAATCAGTGAAGACAGTCTTTTATTTCCAGATTGGAAGATGGAAGGAAGTTGTGGCGATCATGAGGAACATAATTTGCAAAAATCATCTTATCTTCATAAGGAATACCAAGAGGACTATTTTCCTTTTGAACCCTTTGTTTCAGATTCTGATATAAAGGTTGTTGATGGGGAAGAAGGCAGTCATATAGAAGATCAATAACATATTACTTCTTCTCTCTAAAAAGTTGTCGACTGCAATAGGCCAGCACATCATAATGAGAAATTCAAATCACAGGAAAACGATGAAAGGGGACATAAAATTTTAGATCATCAGTTGATCATACATTTTTCTGCAGCAAATACTAAGCAGTCCACCTTCAACACTGAGATCAGTGAAAGAAGCCAGCAGTACCAGTAGTAGCAACAACTTTTTAGTTCTCAGTTGGATCAGCAACAAGTAGAGGTATTTCATTGTGTATTTGATGACCCTATCACAGATTATTTGGAGATTATGAGATGCTTAAATGTCCAAATACTTTTGTTAGATGAAAGTAGGTTCTGTCATCTTCTCAAATTGCATTACCACAAGCTATGGTATTTTTTATCTTTCGAGTCAAGATCAAGAATGACACTAGTAAATCAATTGCTTTCTTGGCTGCATTGGAAATTTGATTTTACTTGATTAATCTACCTCTACTGGTTAGTGTAGGGATTGATAGAAGAATAGGCACTTTCTTTGTGTAGGTAGATCTTTTCAGTTGTTTAGCTCATAAATAAGCATGGTAGGTTACAGGCAGGATACAGGCAAGCTACATGCAGGCTGGAGGTTTACAGAGGAACAGTTGCAAAGGCCAGATGACTCCATGCCCAATACTAAAGGTGACTAGAACTGCTAGGTTCTTGGAAACCTCACACAGAGGTATCCATCCCAGTTGGAGCCAAATGTTAGCTCCCAAAATGAATCAGTCACTTGGTTTCATTTTGTAGGTGATAGCATGGTCATCTATAAGATTCTAAATTTGTTTTTAGATTCTTCTAGTGTTAGATCTTAGGTTTTTAAATTCATGCCCTAGAAATAAGTTGATCCTCAAAGGTTGTTTTTTCAAATTTCGTGAAAAATATTTTCACCAGCTAACACATGTTGCAAGGTTGACGTTAGTTGGTGAAAGAAGCGGGTTTCAATGGTTAAGGTGTACTCTTCCGCAAATAGGCTAGCTAGTGAAAGTGCTAAACACGGGGTTTTCTTCCATGATTCCAGAAATCAATACGAGACATGCTCAACACAGGTCACATAATCATTACGAGGCGCTAGTCGAAGCAAGTGATGATGATGATACCATTGTGCATGTTTTAATCGGATATTATGGAGGATCGTTCTCGTGATTGCATGCTCCAATAATGATAGCATTGGAGATGATGAATTCACATTCATCATCACAGATAGAGGAGCAGTACCACTCACCCGGCGACATCAAATCAACACTTCATATTTTGAACACGCATTGTTCACAGGTAATATGGTATGGTTCCATGTTTTCACTAGTGCCAAACCTTGGCTCAATCAGGAAATCACTGTGACAATTGTCTGTCAATCGTTTGAGGTTCGAGTCACAGATGGAAAGGAAATGAAGAGGTTTGCTGCTAAGGAAAGAATTGGATAGCCTGTCATTCTTACAGTCGCATCCAGATGTGCAAAATCATTTCTCAAACACAGGATGCATGAATTACGTGGAAAGGTTACAAAGTGGTTCCCACCAAACGACAGCTGAAGTGTTTGCTAAATCGTATGATGGAAAGAGAGCTAGTGTGGGTTCTTTAGAGATGATAGTCAATGAAGCTGCCATTGCCACTGCAACCATCTTACCCATAATGGCCAAAGCTGGTTTAAGACAACAGCAACCAAGAATTTGAATTTCATGGTATACCTCAAGGCAAAATTCAGAGACATCACCTAGAAGAAAAGCATGCCAGTTTCTCACCTGGAAGATGAATGGCAGGACTTGTTTAAAGACATTCAACTCTATTTCACCTCAGAAGGTAGGTATGACAAATTAATGTTATATCATTTCAGACTATTAGATCATTCACAGGGAATACCCTCCTGAATTTGCCTTTCTTACTTCACAAAAGCCTAACCAAAGCGTGTAAGAAGATCAGGGCTAAACCTCTAAGCATAAAAAATGCCCTTTGTCATTTTGGCTTGATCGAACTGATAATTCAAGAGGAATTGAGACAAAGAGGAAGGACTTGGCAACATTTTATTTTCTGGGAAGGTTTTGAGACCCAAAATCAACCTATGAATGAGCAGAAGAAAACTGGAAAAAAGAAGTTAACTCCTCAGAGCAGCTCAAGGAGGAGGAGAGCTCTTCCAGGACCACCAAAGGATAGAATTTCTAGCATAAAGTCTGAGAGAGCAAAGAAAAAATTAGATTTTTAAACCAACTCAAAGCGGTCTACAATGAAAAAGACAAATATTCTCAATTTGCCATACACAAACTCAAAAGCAGAGCCATAACAGGGAGATGAAAGTCCAGTCATTAAAAGTCCAAAGCACTCCATGGAAATTGCACAGGACTGTGAAACTTTTACTCCCATAGATGAAGGTGAAACCTCAAAGAGTAAGAAGTCAAAGAAATCACAAAACATTAAAGAACTGAAAGAAGTGATAAAACAACAGGAGGTTTTGGAAAGAGTGATCAAGGGAAGATACAAAGCCTTATCAAAAAAATTTGCAAAGACAAATGCAACTTTTGAGAAGTTGGCTCATGAGAGTGTCAAAGACAAAAAGAGAAAGAAGAAAATCACCAAGGATTATAACAGTTTGTGGTGGTTAGAAAAATGCCTCAAGAGGAAAATCAACAAACTGAAGGAGAAGGTTAATACACATCCAGATCTACAGGTATTGGCCTAGGTTACTGTGAATTTGCAGGGAGATAAATCGAAGGAAAACTGAGTTTTTGGTAAAACAACAGTTTTGGACATGAAAGGTTTCTTTTTGGCCAAAGACAGAGTTTTCACCAGCGCAAAGGGAAAAATTATAACCACTTAGCTGGTGAAAAGCATAACTTTCACCAGCTAACTAGCAGATCGTAAAGTGAATTTGTTGGTGAAACTACAGAAAGAAATTTTTGGAAAGTTAAGATGGAGAAAAGCGATTTTGGAGTATTTGAAAAGGTATGGGAGCATCGAATGATTAACCACCAAATCAAGAAACACTCAGCATCAAAGATTCATGGAGATTTTGGGACCAAATGTTAAATTGGTCAACTAAATTTTTTGGTTATGGTTATTGAAAGATTCTAGCTATAGAAGATAGGTGTCTTTAACCCCCATGACACAACAGAGTCCTAAAAGTAGTGAAGAAGAAATGTCAAAGATCAACAACAAACAGTTCGAGTCCTAGGAACTAGTCTTTGGTTATCAAATTGTATTTAGTTAGTTTTAATTTCTATATTTAGACATACAAATCCAAGTTTTCAGGATCTAAAAACTAATTGTAAAAGGATATAAATGCCTATATTTTATAAGAGATCAGGGTTCAATATGGGAGACATTTTTTGGCTATTGTACTAGACTCTTTATTGATAATAGAATCATAGTCCTCTTTTGTTTTCAATGACATATTTTCTCTTATTTTCATCATTCTGTACTTTATTTCAGTTCAGCTCAGCTTCTAAGAACTGTTATCTTCTTATTAAGCTTATGAACTTGAACTAAAGTTTTTCTTGCTATCTTGTATGACCCTGCACATTGTTGTATTTGGTTATCTAGACTAGTATTCTTCATCTCCTATTCAAACTTTGTTGTCTGATCATTGAGTTCTAAAAGCACTGTCTCATTCGAATGCATGAAGTGGTCATTTTCATTAGCTATTGAGTTATCCTATTGTTCCAAGCATACAAAATCTACCATATTCTTAAGTTACCAAGCATATTTAGTCTACAACCCTAAAGAGTTTCTTGGAATGATAACAAATTGGCGTCGTTTCCGGGGAGAGGAGATTGAAGCTCAGCTTCCCTGGGAGATGACATTAGATCCAGCTTTGATGATAGACAAAGCCTAAACCATTTCCAACTACTCATGAGATATGATGCCGACACCGAATTGTTAGCCAACTTTGAGCAGACTAAGGCTGCTTTCCTGCTGGAGTGGTTCCTGAAGTATTTTGTACCTCAATTATCCAAGGACATTGCAACTTCGAGAGTGTTTTCATAGGAGGAGGAGATACTGAGAGTGCAATAGATTGAACTGATATACTCTCAATCTAGCTTACTCTATGAGATTTTTCCATATGCGCCACGGTCCATCCTTGACAAGGCCAAAAAAAAATTTGGACCACATGTCGAGTATAGTTGTTTCAACACAAGCAAATTCCACTGATCATCTATCAAATCAATTGCAACAATTGTCGATACATCAAACAACGGCTAGCTAGACCTCCAGTTTGGCTATTCCCCCTACCCAAATGTCAGATGTACACAGTGTGCAATCGACGAACCCAAAGTCCAACCAACAGCCTGAAGGGAAGAAAAACAATGAAACAAGAAGGGTAAGGGGGATAAGAAACCCAATAACAATGTTGGCAAGGGAAACATAGAGAAGATAAAGTCGAAGTATCTGTGTAACCTTTTCATAGAAGACCATCCAACTCACCTATTCCCCTGACTTGCGAAGTCCCAGAAGTTATTGGTGCAACAACAACCTGCTTTGTTAATGAACCCATTTCCACATGGGAAACATATGACTCAAGCATCTTCGAGTGCAGATGGGGGTAGTCAAGGACCCCCTACGTCTTCTAGTAATCCCTCAGCCATGAACATTTACATGATGAAAGGTGACTCTTATATAGTGACCAGGGCACACGATTATGGAATTCTAGAATATGTTGAAAAGGGTAAAGAAGCCACAAACCCACTTGTTCCTCTCCAGATTGAGAGAACAATGGGAGAAACAATGGCACGCATCCTAAAAGGGGAATTCAAGAAATATTCTCATAGTCTGAACATGAGGGCCACCCAAAATTACTCTGTGGTAGAGGATTTGTCACAAACCCCTTACGCAATGTATGCTTTGGAGGTCCTCCATAGATTCCCTTCACAAAGAAGGGCTTTGTTGTCCGCTTTGGGATCTGCAGAGACTTGTAATCTGAGAACGATCATTCTTGATATGACCAAATTGAAACCTCATCTCCCTTACCACGTTGCATTCCAGATAGTAGTGGATCACCCCATGAAATATTTTACTTGGAATATCTTCCACATGGTGGTTGATGAGGGTGCCTCGACCTGTGTGATGTCGTTGGCGTGTTGGAAGGCCATTAGCCAACCCATTTTGTCTCTGTCACCTACTCTGCTTACTTCTTTTTATGGTCATTCTTTCAGAACACATGGAATCATTCCTTCTTTCTCTGTGCAGTTATGAGGAAAGACCGTGTGCATCGAAGTTGAAGTGGTCGATGCACCTCTTGACTACAACCTTCTATTAGGAAGGAGTTGGACCTATGCAATGCATGCAGTGGTTGCCATAGTTTTTCGAGTCTTTTTGTTTCCACACGATGGTCGAATCATAACCATTGACCATTTGTCCTTCTCCCAACCTGACCCTTCATCGGGGGCATTCATGGTCCCGATGATTGATAACCCTCAACCTAGTGTTGTCAACATGGGGGTTGGTTTGTGCCCACCATTGATGGGTACTTTCAATTACCCACCTCCTTCTAATGATGTAAAGTTTATATCAGCTACCCTAGACCACAGGGATCATGGTCGATCCTCTGAAATTTGAGGCAATAGTTCAGTTTTCTCCCCTGTGCATAGTCCCCCATCTTTAGAGCTTATAGGGGAAAGCAAAATTTCTTTGGCATTTTATCGCAAACTATGACAAGATCACTAAAGGGTTCATGTGTTTATTGAAAAAGGGAGTCCCTTTATGTTGGGACGAATCCACTCAATGCTCTTTCGAAGCATTGAAATGCACCCTCACGTCTGCCCCTTTGTTCTAGCCTCCCAATTATAATAAAGATTTATTATTGTCCTTGTTCACCACAGAGTCAACCATCGACATGGTCATGGTTCAAGAAGATGATATGCTCGAAGAGCATGTGATTTTTCACCTGAGCCAAGGCCTAGTTGGGCCAAAACTCAACTATTCTCATGTTGAGAAACTTGTGTTGGAAGGATTCCATGTTGTCCATTGGTTCCATCATTATATTCTGCTTCGCAATACCGTTGTTGTTGTTGTTGTGAATCTGTTTCAATACGTGTTGACACGATGCGTCATTGGTGGAAATATCAATAGATGGATTGTTATCCTCCGGGAATTTGACTTGGATTTTGTTTTCACGAAATCTAAAAAGTCACTGGTCTTTGCGGAACTTATTTTAGAACTTCTGATCGAACCATGTGATGTCACGTCTGAAGAATCGCCTATTAAAGGAGATCTTTTTCTAATCACATATTCATACCCCTAGTATGGAGATATACTAGTCTATTTCCAGAATTTGAAGTGCCCTGCTTCTGCTTCTCGTGACAAGCGTCGACGAATTCACCATCAGTCACGAAACTATATCATACTCGATGACACTTTGTATCGTCGAGGTGTAGATTGTATTCTTCGTCGGTGCCTTATACATGAGGAAGTGGAACTTGTTCTTAACGATTGCCACATTGGATCATGTGGTGGTCATTTATCTAGGTTGGCAATAGCCCAAAATATTCTATGAGCCGATTAATTTTTTCCTACGTTAATCAAAGATTGCGTTGAGTCGGTCAAGAAGTGCCACCCGTGTTAGATCTTCTCTCGGAAGATGACGACGCATACTTCTCCCATTTTTCTTGTCATTGATGTTGGTCCCTTCACCAAGTGGGGGATTTATTTTACTACATGTCACTCGACTTCAGCCGGGGGGCATCGTTATATCATCGTAGCAGTAGACTACTTCACAAAGTGGGTCAAGGCTATGCCAACGTTTAACAATGATGGAAAAACAATGACTCTCTTCACTTTTAACCAGATAATAGAAATGTTCGACATCCCGAAGGAGATTGTCAATGACCATGGAAATCACTTCCAAAACAAAATGATGTCTAAGTTAACATCAAATCTTGGGTTGAGGCAAGAGAATTCATCACCCTACTATCCACAAGCGAATGGTAAGGTGGAGGCTATGAATAAGTCCCTCAAGACTATTCTACAATGAACGATCAATTCTGCCAAGTCAAATTGGCATTTGATGTTGTACTCGGCGTTATGGGCTGACCAAAAATTTGTAAAGACTACCACCAGTTTCTCACCTTTTCAACTCATTTACGGGATGGAAGTAGTCTTTCCTATAGAGTGCCAAATCTCGTCTTTAAAGTTGGCATTAGAGTTATTTCCAGACACTTCACCGCTTGAGGAACTCTTATTATATCTCGAGCAGCTCGATGAGAAATGTCATGATGCATCCTTGGCCAACAAGGCTCACAAGAAATGATTCAAGTGTCAAGATGATCGATCCGTTCGTACTTAGATTTTCTCTGAAGGCAACCTTGTCCCGGTCTACGACCAAGATAAGGATCCCCTGGGGGAAGGAAAGTTCAAACCCATGTGGTTCAAACTTTTCATTATGAAAGAGGTCTTAAAGAAGGGTGCTTATCATCTAGTTGACTTTGAGGTAAATGCTTTGGCAGGGCCTCGAAATGGGTTCTACCTCAAGAAGTATTAATCGTAGGTTGGTTGCCTGGGTAACTTCTTGTACATATGTATAGTTCTTATACAATCATTTTTTTTGTCTTTTTTTTTATGGATGTTTCATTATTTATGTTATCTTTTTCACTGTGGCAGATGTCAAGTGAATCAAAGGTGTTCTTTGGGTTCACGAACGACACTAGCCAACACACTCGGAGGCTTCCTTCTGCAGCTTAGGTGATTTTCACACCTCAAGGCCAGTTGCTATCTTCTGGAGGTATCTGTCTAGTTGACACTACAAACAATGTTGTCGAGTACAACACAATGATAGAGTTCCTTCATGATGCTTTGTCGCATGGTATCTCTCACCTCCGGATCTATTTAGATGCTCATCTATTTGTGTCCCGGTTAAATGGATTTTACTGCATTTATGATCCTACTTTACATTGATGTTTCCTTAGGGTACGTCTCTTAGAATGTTTCTTTGATTACGTTACATATATCCATGTTCCTAGGAGATTAAATCAAATAACATATACTCTAGCTAATCATGTATTATATTAGCATGTTGCAGACACATAAAACAAATCACACACATACACATGTACATAAATTTGTAAACAAATGTGATCCATAAGACATAAAATATGTAAATATATATATATATATATATATATATATATATCAAAAAGTCTCAGATTACATAGGTGGGCACAAACACCTCAAAAATATTAATCCGGTATACATCACGGGGCGTATTCCCTCAAAAATATACAAAAAGAGTTCCCTCGGCACAAAACAAGTCCATCCTATCTAGGATAGGGGCCTATTGGCCCTTCTGTAGTGAAAAACAACATTTTCCAAATGTCAAAAGAGTTGGACCCAAGTCTGTGGCACCCTAACTACATAAGGTTGCATGGATGGTGGGAGATCCTCGATCTCAGCCACGAGAACTGCATGAGTGAGCATGGTGAGGTTCCACTCCACCCATCTCAAAACTCTCTCAGCCTCTCCGACTGGAGGCCCCCCTGCAGATGCTGGTCCACTGGCTGGGACTGGTACTGCCTCTAGTCGAGGATGTCGCCTAGTCCTCAATAATTCTTCTGGGTGCACTGGTCCCACATCTTTACATAAAAAATACATAGTTGTCGATACTCTGATGCATATAAAAAATGATATATATAAAATAAACTAAAAATTAAATAACTTTAAAACACATTTACCTATCTCTCCTCTCTCCTCTCAAGGAAGTTCGGGCATGTCTAGATCTCGGGAAAAGTTGATTCCAGCGTAGGGGTAGTCCTCTATCACTGGAATATGCCATGCCCACCAGTCGAAGAACTTGTCATTGAAGGCCTCTATGTTCCTTCCTCCCCCCGTCGTGGCAACAATGCTTCCCATCTACATACCGTCGGGAAGTAATCCACATGCCCCCATACCATCTCTCTCGGACTTAGACTGGGTACCCTCTCAAAGAAGAACAAGAAAAAAATGGTATCGAACGCGAAGTTCTTGTTGCTATGCTCTCGACACTCTATGAGTTGCCTCTTCATGCAGTCAAGCATGGTTGTGCTCCAGTCAAATATTCGTGCATCTAGGCACTGCATTGCACAATACATGTGCACCCAAGAATCTTGGTGTAGGGCCATGGATCCAGTGATCCGCCCAATAATAAAAATGATCACCTTCGGTGACAAGTTGGTGATATTGTGGATGGGCACCTGAGAACCTGTTTTCTCAGTGTCGGCCTCGCAATGCATCCCGATGTAGTCGATGATGTTGAAGGTCCCATGGGTAAATGTACGCAAGTTGATTGGTTCCTGTCTCCTTGAGAGGCCAGTCAAGAAATATATTTCCTCATTCGTTGGAGTTAACGAATTCCCTCAAGCATGAATGCCTTTGCATCAGGGTGCCAGTAATCCACCAGGGCATTCAGTAGCATGGGTTGTGCCCTCGTGAAAGGACACCGGTAGAACTTCCATAACCCACATTTTTTCAATGCGACGATAGCAACATGGTCCTCATCGACCAAGATATTGATTTCCTCATGTTCCCTCTCCCTCTAGTGGACATACATCATGTTCCATGACAATTCATAGTGGATTTATCTCTTGCATTTCGATTTTTTCCACACTTTTGAGGGTGTACGCAGGCTATCTTGGACACAGTCACGTATGTACACTGGCAGACTATTCTCTGTTTTCATACATATGTGGGTTGTCCTTAGACAACCCACGTACACAAAGGGCCACCCTTTTTTATGAGGGCATGCCCCCCAAAAAACTAAAAACTATGCATAAAAGAAGAATTGGAATGCAAGAGGGATGCTTTTATACTTACTTGGTTTGAGCGGAAGTTTGTTTCATCCTTTGAAGCTCTAGGAATCATCTCTTTTAGAAAAGGGGTCATTTTTTCCTTTTGGTTAATTTTCAAATTGCAATGGTGAAAATGAGTTGTCAACTTTTATTTATAGGCTTTTTTGGCCCTTTTGCCATTTTTTTAACCCTTTTGTCATTTTTTCTGGCTTGAAAATAATTTAATTTGGTTCTTGAGTTTCTTATTGGATGTTACGACGCACTTTGCCTTTTGGTTTGGTAACTTGTTTGGGATATGGGTCACTTTTAAAGGTCCTTTACAAAATTCATTTTTCCAACTTTTTGCATATAAGTTAGGATTCCACCTCCACTTTCTGCATCTCGTTGTCTTTTCCACTTTGCCATAGGATCGTATTCCTCATTATTGCTAGGCATTATTAATATTGGCCTTTAATACATGGAAATATATTATTCTACCTACATGAGGGGTTAGGGAGGTTAGGTCCCTAATATTTAGGTATGGGCATTCTGAATTTGGGCACACATTTTGTACCATGGTAAGTTATTCATTATATATGTCTTTATATTGATTCCATTTATAATTTATTTTTTTTAATATTTGATATATACACTAATGTTATTTATTGTTTGTAATTGTAAATATAAATCCTCCTATGTGTTTTCTGCTGAATAAATATCTGCCAGGTAGTAGTAGAAATACGATTGTACAAGATGCGGAAGATGGTATGAATATTGAAGATCAAGTCAATCCTATGGAAGAAGGTGACACTGATAATATTGTTGAACTGGATGATGGGACAAATAGATATATCCAGAACATATTTTCTCCTATCGATGAGGATAATGATGATGATATTTAGTATGTACCTCTTCTTGAGAAGGTTGAACAACCCCTTTATGAAGGCTCAAGAACAAATATTCTCTCTGCTATAATGTTGTTGGTGAACTTGAAGGTATTGAATGGTTTATCAAACACTTGTCTCACATAGATCCTAAGGTACATAATATAATTCATCACATATTGTACATAAAGGCCAACTTTATTTCTCTATTTTTAGTGTCAATTAATGTTTAAATTAATGATGCAATATTTTTTATTACTATTGTTTACATTAACTAGAATTTTTTATGTTCTAGACTGGTAGGTGGATTTTTCTTACCACCATCAAATAATTTACCTTGCACATACCGAGAGATGTGTGTCGTTATCAAAGATATTGGAATGGAGTATCAGGCTATTGATAAATTTCTGAATGATCATATTATATATTATGGACAATATGCATCAGAAACAAAATGCCCACAATGGAAAATCAGGAGATATCGAATCAATCAAGTAACAAAAAAGGTGCCTGCTAGCGGGAAAACCCCTCTATGGCTACACTAGGGTTTAAAATGTAGGCAGATCAATAACCGTTTAAAATTCTCCTACTTCTCTAACTACCCCAAACATACCCCAGCCTTATGCAAGAAAAGAAAAATGAGAAGGATCCAGTAATTGTACCTCTACTCCGCGTCCGGTGATGATTATCTTGTGCTTGATAGCTTCGCTGACTGCTAACCTCCTCCCAAGGTTGGCCTGCATTCAAAGACAAAAAAACATAAAGCTACAAGCATTCATTTCATGCATAAATAAGGGTTAGATGTTAGAATAAAAACTTAAATCAAATGTAAACATTCCACACATCATGATTTGGGACAGGAAAAGTACTTCTTTTATTGATAATATAATGATCACTTACAACCAAAGTTGGCTACTGCTCCATGAACATGGTCTGAGATCCTCTTCACCAAGATCCAAGTGAACCTTTGTATGGCTTCTCCTCCCAACCTTCTTCTTCGAAAGTATAATGGGTTTACGATGGAGGAAGGAAGGCAAATTGGGGAATTCTAAGGCAATTCTCACAAAAGGGTTGCAAATGCTTGGGGCAAGGAGGGGATGTGAAATGGGTTGAGTTTCACTATTCTTATGTATATATCTGGAATGAGACCCCAACACCTCCTTTTGTATGGTAAATGGATGGTTATTCGGTTGGGTGACGGGCTATAGGTGGTGGATTAGTTCGGAAACTACCCAATAGCCTGTAATATCAATGAATTCCTTGCAAATTTTTATTTTTTGCAACTTTTGCAATTATACGCAGGATGTAGTGGTGCAACATGCATACGTACATGGGATGTAGTGGTGCAAAAAGCGTATGTACATGGGTAGTAATGGAGCATGTGTACATCTTCAAAAAATTGGTTTTTTAGAAGAGCAACTCAATGATGGCTTGACAAAAAATGAAAGTAAGAGGGCCAATGGCCAGGTATGCATGTGTAGAGAAATTTAAGGCTATAACATATGCTCCCTAATGTGTGAGGTCATAAGAGCATCTGATGGACAAAATACATTACAAAATCTTTTCCAATGCACGTAATGAGTGAGCCCAGGACCAGAGTACGGGAGGTGCCATCTGCAAAAATAACAATTGTCCCTCCAAGGTGGGAATACCCATGCTCGAGATGAAATAAATCATGGCTTCCAATCAAATACACTGCATATCCATGTCATATAACTATATAAAGTGTAGCCTTGAGAAATACATAGTGGATCTACATCTCAAAATCAAATATATACAAGTATAGTATCCATCTTCAAGAAGCCAATAATGCCTGATAGTTGGATATGACATCTTCAGAGCTCAAGTGACAACTTAAAGATCTTAAAAACTTGGGTAGGAGTGTAATGTGAGTGTACAACTTCACTACCCAGAGGTCTTCGATGACTCATCGAGAAAAGACACGAGGATCTCGATGATCAGAAAGAGAACTTCATTGATTTCGAACAAGGACTTGATTGGATTTCAGGATGACTAGGAATGAGGGAAAGAGACAAAATGCATAAACGTCGACTCAGGATGGGTGAAACTTCCCTTGGAAAAGAGCACCAAATATGATTAGACTCAGGCATCATGACATTGACATAAGTTCACGATGCAGGAGGCAACGCAAACTCTCCATGTGTTTGGAAGAGTAACCAAATGGAGGAGGAAACAACTCTATGTAGTGAGGACAATTTCCTAAGATCATATTAGATCCTAAATCTTGACAAACAAACAAAAGGATGTGCTTTGTCCAAGGGAGACTCATTGTACTGCCAAAANTAAAAGAATGCTACATTACAAAGGAGGAACAAGTGTCGCAAGCATACTAGTTCCAGGCACAAGGAACACACTAATTCTTAGAGAAAGGAGACATGTGCAGGAAAAGGACACTTGGGGAAAATTTGGGTCAAGGTGTCAGGTCGCAGAGGCAAAGTGCTACAAGGCTTGTGTATAAGGCGTGCTTCAAAGGTGCAGTTGAGAGCAACATGGAGCCGACATTATGCCAAAGATGCAAAGATGAAAATGCGATTATAAAGACATGATGAAAACCCCCTTCAATGTAATTTTAACGAACCCAAAGAAGGTAAGCTTGGTAGTTTTTTCATTTTTAGAGAGTCTTAAAAAATGTAAAAGAAGACTCCATTGGGGTACTTTTTTTGGAAATAGTCTAGTCAGTTCAAAAAAGGGGTAAAATAGCATCGAAAATACGTCTATTCAAAAGCATTTTAATGAGTGTGACACAGACAATATCACCCGACAATATTTTCAATTTTAAGGAATCTGAAAAGAGTTTAACTATGGACTCACTACCTTTTTCTAGATTTAGTCTCCTTAGCTCGAAAAAGTATAAAATTTCCTAAGGAGAAATCTCTTAGTGAGATGAATCTCCCGAGGTGTACCTTTTTCCTCCATAATCTATAGGCCGGAAAAAGGGGTAAACTCATGCCATTAGATGTTATTTTGGACCAATTTAACGAGTGTGAAGGAACAAGGTCACTTGACGATCTTTTCAATTTTAGGGAGTCTGAAAAGAGCTTAACTATGGACTTCGTGCAAGTTCCTTTTTCATAAATAATCTCCAAGTCCCGAAAAAGGTGATAAACCAAACCCAAGGACAATGTTCCTTTTTCGTAAATTTAGTCCCTTGGGCTCGAAAAAGGGTTAAAATTATACCTGAGAATACTCTTCTAGCAAACCGAAATTCCTAGAGTATAACTTTGTTTGTAAAATTGACCGTCCGGACTGAAAAAGGGGTAAACTACCGCCGGACAGACATGCCTTCAAGTTTTATTTTGGTGAGTGTGAAGGACAACAAGATCGCTCAACAATATTTTCATTTTTAGAGAGTCTAAAAAGGGCTTAAAGAAGACTCCAAGAGGTTTCTTTTCTCAGTTAATCCATACAAGATTGAAAAGCATAAATGTAGTCTTGTCAGATTTTTCTTTCGGATTTCCAAGTGAGCTTGAAAGACAACAAGGTATACAAATTTTTTGGGAGTCCTGAGGGTGACGCCAAGAGTGATTATGCATCAGACGAATGAGGCTCAATATCGTAATCATGACAAGACTAACAAGGACTCCCGAGCCTAAACTCATTAGAGAAAACATGGGAAAACATGGACACCAAAATGCAACAAGGATCTATCTAGGAAATCCATGTAAAGGTAGTCTCTACCACCTAATCACTAATAGCGTAATTATAATCCTTTTTCTTCAAATGTTATATCAATGTAGAATTATTATCCAATAGTGAGTAGTAAGAAATAAACAATCACACACATACATAGTACACCAGTGTTTTACGTGGAAACCCAAATCGGGAGAAAACCACAAAATGATTTTTCTTATATGTCTTGAAGAATTACATTCATTGGAAGCACCAACTTCCTTTGTTTTCCAGCTGCAACTGGAAGGAGGCTCCAACCCCGTAGTTTCTTAGGCTACAACCTGAGGGAAGCTCTAACTCCCCAATTATCTAGCTACAACCAGAAGGAGGTTACAACCCCCTATGTTCTCCAGCTACAACTGGAAGGTGGCTACAACCACATGTCCTTGCCCCGTCCTGCCACCCTAAAGTAAAAGTAGAATGATGGAACGAATGTCAACCTGTCACTATGAGATATACCACTGTAAACATGTACCAATAAATCTGAACCATGCATCAACCTATACCTCAACCTGTAATCAACCTGTACCATAAACAAGTGCATCAACCATGCACCAACCTGTACCAAACAACCTGTAATCAACATGTACCACAAACAAGTGCATCCAACCATGTACCAAGTATGTACCAATCATGTGTCAACTACTCATCAACTACGACTCATCAATATGTACCAACATCATCAACTATACACCTCATGTATGTGCCAACTCATCAACTACTTGTCTCAACCATGTACTCAACATGTACCTCAACCAAAATCCCTCATCAATTTCATCATCCAAATCTGATTTGTAGCTCTATAATAGACCTGGTGTATATGATCACATTCCTTCAAACCTTCCTTAACTTTAACAACAAGAAACTAGCATTTTCATCAAACTTTTCTTTAGTCTCACATGCCTAGTTGTGGATTAGTCAACAACCCTAAATTGAAGTAATCATAACTTTTTACTTGTAATGTATAAAGATCTGAAACTGAAAAAAAATGTTCTTCAGTGTGTTTTATACAATTCCTCCAAATGTCACTATATGGAACCTCTCAGAAAAGGACTTATAGCAAAAATGGCATACCTTGCTGAATTCTGGCTTATTCTAGAGAGCGACCTTGTAGAGCGTGCCCCGCACAGAATATTTGTTGAAATGATATGAAAATTTTACAAAGAATACTAAAAATTGTACCCTAACCAACACATTTTTTTGCACTGAATTTGGATTTGTTATGAAGAAGTTATGATGTTTTTACCCAAAACACCTTTTTTTTACTAGTTTCAGGACTAGCCACAAACCCTATTTTCCATGGAGTGTAACTCCCAAAATACAATGACCCACAAGATGAATTTTTTACCAAAGATACTTGGATATGTTTTCTCAATGGAATAGAAATTTCACTATATGAATCATTATAGAAAAAAAATTTATAGAAAAAATGGTGAGATGAACTGTAAATAACATACCTTAGAAAGCACCATCAAAAGAATTTATCCTTCCTTGCATTTCGACCTTCTTTTCTTCACTTTCCTTAGAATTTTAGCTTGGATATCCTTTTTTTTACCTCAGACACCTATAGGTATTCAATATTCTCAAGTTTATCTAAAATTAGAGAGCCTTGCCTCTTATTTATACTCTCCAAGTAGCTTCCTTAAAAACATCTTCTAGGTCACTTGGCCCCACTTTCCTTATTTTAGGGTTAACCCACTTCTAATTTCTCCATTAAATTTATTATTGAAATA
>ML778476.1:1136442-1192963 GCA_009831015.1 Picea engelmannii | reverse complement strand
ATGTATGCAGTTGTTAATGTTGAGAATTTGAAGTTGTATGAGCCTCCATTGATTGATGATCAAGGAGAGCATGTTTAGATTCCTTCCATAGATGATTTTTCTCCAGAGTATCTAACAGAACTACAGGAAGACACCATCCTTGATAGGTGAATGCGATCTTCGAAACGAGGAAATGTGGAGTATTTGCGAGTTGGTCTTAAAGGGACGAATCCAAGCAAGGCCAAGTGGATTGAGGTTGGAAGGGTGAGGGAAATTTACCCTCATCTTCACATAGACTGAGATAGTCTTTTGGAGGTCCAAAAGCTTCCTAATGGGGAGGTGTGATCAGGGGATCAAAGTTTGCTCAAATTTTAAAGTGCTCGGAATGCGACGAAAACAGTGCCATTGCATCCATCTCGTCTTCCTGATTCTGGTGGTATATTTACTTTTTCAAATGGACTCCATATGGAGAAGATATCACGATCTATTTGCCAAGCCAAACAGGGAAAAAAATTAGATGCTGATTGTACCAGTCCGTACAATCCATACAGTCTGACGTGGCAGGACCGTACGGACCGTACGACCATACAATGGTTACGTGGCAGGTTTTTGTTGGTTGATGATTATCGAATCCGGGAGTGACATGTGTCCTGTAGCTATCGAATGGTGTGAGGACACGTGGCCCAATCCATGGGCACCACGTGTCACTCATTGTTTGGTTTATATGGTTATGTAAAATATATAGTGGAGTCCACGGGGTTCGACCCCCGGACTTCCCCAACACCTAACGCCTTCGCACGACCGCTCGACCAATGGGCCACAAGTTGTTTCTTGATAGGTATATGTGTTTAAATACATTTATGTTTCAATTGTTTACATTGGCGTGGGGGGGTCGGGCCGGGGCCTAGCCCCGACCCGTGGTTCCATTCTACAACATATGACCATGTATTAAAAAATGTGGCATGGATTTATATAAAAACAACCCAAAGTTTTGTATAACCATATTATTATATATGTGCATGGTTGTTGGTGCGCGGGGTTGGTATAACCCACAGTTTTTACATTGCATATGCCCACGAATTGGGAGCACGGGAGGAGGTTACACCCGTTGCAACCAATTAACCACTTGTTTGCCTAGCGCGCAGTCATATGCGCCATACGCCCAGGTGCCGAGGCAGTTAGGGGTTGGCGCACCCTTAACCGTCCTACAGTTTGCACCGTTGCGCGGTTGTGTACGGGGCTGGGTTTTCATGCTTTAAAATGTGTGTGAGCCAGGTTCATTCAAGGAGGGTTCGTTTTGTAGATGCAGAGACAACAAGCTTGAAGAGGGGGACTTCCAGGAGGCATAACTTCTTCATTTTTCGACCAATTGAGGTGCCGAAAGAGCCCAGACAGGGGTTTTGGGACGCTCTGAAGCCATTGGAGCAATCGGTTTGTCAGTTTGAGCATTGTAAGACATGTTTTTGAGCACGTTTTTTTAGCAATTAATAATAATGATCCATTGGAAGCTGGACCAGGAGATGTAGCCCAAGAGAGGGGTGAACTCCTTTATCAATTGTTGTGCCTATGTGTTTATGTTTAATGATTATGCTATTGTCTATGTGTAATTTTCATAAGTAATCCTTTAATCTATGTGTTGCAAACTGATCCCTTTTCTTTAAACACATAACATTCACTTGCAATAATTTTCAAGTTTTTTGAGTCTTCTTCATTTTTAGATCACACAGATTACCATTTTCAGGATGTGTGACAAGGAATTATGTAGAGGTCGAGGATAGAGGCCAAATGCAGAGACCAAATGGAATTCACGAGAATACACCGGTCAATCACAGAGGTCTCACGGTTTCATTTTTCAGAGTTGTGTACAATATGCAGAGCTCAGACGCAAAGGTCACACAGTTTAGACAATGGATGACAGAATGGAGGACTCACCCCCAACTCAGTTGATGCTTCATATTTTAATTACATGTTCCCAGGTTGACACTTGTCTTCCTGGAGCTGCATGCATTCCCTTTTGCACACTTGGTGCTACATGTGTTTCCTCTCCCAGGACTTAGGATAAAAACATGCATTTCACATATCTTTTGGAATAATAATAAATTATTATTCCCAAGGACTCAAGCCCCTAAGCTTAGCCCCTCTTCCAATATTTCAACCCCCTTTTCCCTTACCCACTCTGTGGAAGCTTAGTCCTCCATGACTCTTTCTTCGTGGTCGGTCTGCACACAACGATGTTTAATCTTATTAATTTTCTACATATTACATATACAAAAACAGGATCCTGACGTTTAACACTTAGGCTCTTCGGCCTAATAAACACATAAGCTTACTAACTTATCAATACTCGGCTCACCAACCTACAAAACATGATTATAGTTCATAAAAATGATTACAATTCATAATATAATTGGGGCACTACCAGGGGATATTACAGCCTTGGTTGGGGATGCCCCTAGCCAACCCTCCTGGCATAGGTACTAAACCATGCCTAGGGTT
Organism: Picea engelmannii; assembly: GCA_009831015.1. Classification (NCBI taxonomy): domain Eukaryota; kingdom Viridiplantae; phylum Streptophyta; class Pinopsida; order Pinales; family Pinaceae; genus Picea; species Picea engelmannii. Next base: position 1,190,488 of record ML778476.1, on the reverse strand, counting down.
CCATTGAGTGTGGGAGGGGTTTCCCCCAATCGACATCCCTTGCAAAGGAAACAAGCCCTGCTAGGTATTTCCAAGACCTTATGAGGAGTAAACTCCTTTCATCGCTCCCTGTCAAGGAACAAATCCTTGAATAGGATTTGGTTGACCAAATGCAGGGTTTTCCCCTAACAAGAAAGCGGACGATTAGAAAGTGTTGTTTCCAAATGCACCAAACAAAGAAAAAGGCATAGAACCTACCAGATTCATATAGGACTGAGGCCCATGACTCCCTCCACTGAACATATTAGAGCTGGTGTTAAGCATGAATGGCTACTAGAAGGCACCTCCGAGCGAAGGGGACAGAGGAGGGATATGACTCCCACAACATTAAACGGGGCAGTGGTTCACATGAAAGATCATTGTAAGTGAGCACTAGAACTCCTTGCCCCCAAACCAATAGTTTGTAGAGAAGAGTAGGTTAAGGTTAAACTAGAGTTGAAACCCAACATCCCATATGAAAAGGGAGCACCAGACATGTTATGGATAGAAGGAACAATGGTCATAGTCGTTGAGGGGAATGTTCCACTGCCAGAAGTTGTGGGTGTCTAGACAGTTGTAGTCCTTATAGGTGGAGGTGTGGGAGGAGGCACGACACCCCCTCCTGCAACAATCAAGATGGGAGTATGAGGACTCCTGGAAGAGGTAGCACTAGTTGCTTCCATCGTTGCTCATCTAACAAAATGGTGTTCAGGTGAAGTCACCTCGGGAGGGACTATATGAATACAAAGCAACATTGATAAATCAGTGATCGAAGGGTTTGTGGGCCTAAATCATTCAACTTCGAGGTCAGAAATGGTGGACTCCTTCAGTGTAGGAAAGTATTCTCTAGGAGTTGGCTCAGGTACAGTTTCCTGTGGCTTGATCGCTTCAAAAGAACCTTCTTGAGCCAGAATTCACCTCAGCACTGGCAGAGGTGGCTCCAAAGTAACTGATGACAGACCCTGAAGCCTATGTGAGGGACAGAGCTGTTGATCTTCCACCTTGTGAAATGATCAACCGACACTCAAAGGTTAATCTAGTGTGAAACATAGAACACACACTAAAACGTTTCTAATGACAAATCAAGCAATCAACTTACTGGCAGGAAGAACAATTACACCAATCAACACTAGAGAAACTTACCGGTGCAAGTGTAACTTGAACATGGAAACACCCTCCAGGTATAATTTGCAAAGTGAGATCCGACGTCTTCCCTAGGTACCACAGTATACCCCCGCAGTCACCCGTGTACATCCCTAAAAAAATGCAACTAGGTTGCTAGCTCACAGTTAGTCACCAGGTGGGTATAGTCGACAATCAGGCTGATCGTAATGAGAAGGATAATAAAGTCCTAATCCTTTCAAGGGTACTGAAGGCAAATGGTCTAGAATACAAATGAGGATATCGAACGGATTCTAGGTCCACAAAGATTTGTAGTCAAATGCGGTCAGTGAAATCCCAGGAACGACCCTCAATATACAATCCCCACTACATTTGGTCCGGCTTTGGAGGGGTTATCTCCTCTACCTTTCCTCACACAACCTTGTGTTTAGCCCCTATGTTAGAGGGGGCTCTCGAATGACACTTACAAAACTGGAATTTCACACTCCCTATCACAGACTCTTATATTTGTTTAAGCGACCTTGAATATTTTCCTCTCCACACCTATTTCAAGGCCCTAAAGCCTAGACAACTTGGCGAACCATACAAACAAAAGTCTAGTTGATTTTAGTTTTAATCATTGATTTTAAGTGGCTTGATTTACTCAAAAGGGTACAAAAGTGAAACTTGTGGTGTTTTTCAAGAGACGAAAGAGAATAAATAAAATCTTTTAGAACATTCGTGCAAAAAGAAAACTACATTCTACAACTAAAAAACTATCTTTTAAACTTTGTAAGTGAAAACTTTTCAAAATATATTCCAAGATTCTAAAATGAAAAAAGTTTCCTAGAATGTGCTTTTCATTTCACAATGCAAATGCAAACTACTAAACTTTCAAGGAAATAACGTAGAAGGAAATTTGGAAAAGGAACTCTTTTCTTTTGTAATAAACAACCTATGCTACAAATACCAAACAAAAATGCATAACAAAATGAAACAACACTTTTTTGATATTTTGAATGCCTTGAAAAGAAAATAACCAGTAAATGATATTTTTTCATTTTTCAAAGCACAAACAAGGTAAAGAGGAAAAAAACCCAAGAGTGACACAAACCCTAAGCCATTTCTTGAAAGTAGGGATTCACTGGAATCCACAGGAGGATCTAATGCTTATAAGTTCACCCTAAACCTTGAAAACAAACAAAGGAAATAAAGAAGCAACAAAGGTTCTTTACAAATTGCAAGATAAAATGAGTCTTTAACCCAACCAAACACAATCAACAGAGACCCTAAAGAGTTCAAGAAGGCCTAAGAAGTAAAGAGATTATTTCCAGGAAAGAAAAAGTCTTTTTAAAAACCCTTCCAAAACACAGAGACGCGTGTTGTGCATAAGCAAACCACGTATGTATGTGGGATATATACTATGCAGAATGCATATGCATGTGTGCAACTATACAGAGGATAGGGAACACACACCTTTGCAAGTTTTCAAAAAAGAGAAATTTTGGACACAAAAATGGGTAAGGGAGGCTAGTGGGCACCTAGAATGTGACCAAAGACCCAAACTTACTAAGAAAACTCAAAAACCTAAAAAAGAAACTGAAAAATCAAATCAAACCAAAATCTCCCACTAAGACCCTAGAGAGACTCCCCAGTGGAGCCGCCAATTCTTCTATGGGGAAATTCCCCCTAAACTGGGTCTAAGGAATAGGTAGAGAGATAAATCCCTTAAAACACTGACTTATCTATAATATACCCCAAAACAATCTAGACTAAGTGATAAGAGAAAGAGAGAAGAGAAGGTTATTGAGTGCACCTTGAATTATTATGGTTGATGTAGACTTATTCCACTCCTTGTTGCCTCTTATATCATAGAAATCCTCCCAAATCTCACTTGCAAGGGGTTAAGAATACAATGCAACAATATATACAATCTCTAATAATCACTTGCAATCATAAATATAGATATAAATGATCAAATTAACAAGATATACGCATATGGTTTTGGGACAAAGATAATCTCTTTATTCAAATTCAAGATGAAAGGCTACAACCTTTGCTTGTGAACACCGCTCTATGAACCAAGTCCAGGCTCCTTTTTCATGGCTCCAAGTGCACCAATCCCACATAGAATTTTCACAACCAACATGCCATCAAGGGAAGAAGGAAGGGTTGCATAGGGAGAATGATTGGAGGGGAAATCTAAGGCTGAAACTTAGAGCAAGATGCAAAACTTGGGCAATGAGGGGGAAAGGATTTTCACAGAGTTTTCTTATTCTCTTGTTCATATGTCTAAATGAATCCCCAAGACCTCTTTTTATATGAGAAAAAAATTGTTATTCGGTTTGGGGATGGGATACAAGAGGTAAAATGGTTAGGAAACCCTCCATAGCTCATAAACTCCATCAGAATTCACACAATTTTATATTTTTTGCAACTTTTGGAGGTAAATGCGGGCTACTTAACATGCAACAAGAACATGTACATGGGATAACTAGTATGAAACATGCGTGTGAATGTAGGCTATTAGTGCAACAGAGCGCGTAAATTATCCAAAAAATGGGTTTTTAGAAGGAAACCTCAGTAGTATGTTTGGGAAAGTATGAAAATGGATGGGCCAATGTCTTGGATGCATAGATGTGGAATTTTCGGACGATAATATCACCACACAAAGTTTTTCTTACAACCACCCTTGGTTATTTGGTTGAGGGCCCATGCAATATGGGAGAATCCCAACACAAACCTGTGATAGAAATTGGCAAGGCCTAAGAAGTTTCGATGCTCAATGAGCATGGTTGGGGATGACCAGTCACAAATGACTTGGATCTTGGACGTATCAACATGCACACCATGGGCATAAACAATGTATCCTAGGTAGTGGACCCTGTTGTTGGCACAGGGGCAGAACCAAGGTTCAACGCTTAACAACACACCAACAAAACCTCGACTATCGACCCTTTCGGCAACACCCACGAAGCAAGCGAAGTCTCACTCGAGGTAGAAGCAAGGGGGGTTATAGGATGTAGGTGTCTGTAACCAATTTGGGACACATATATGTGATAATAACACTTCACAGAGTATTCTATTAATGCTTAGGAAGAAATAATGCATTAGTTCATTAACCTTATTAACATCACAGAACATACCCAAGGATAGATCTAGCGTAGTAACAACAAAGATTATGCACTTAAAACACTTAGCACTTAGCATTGTGAATCATATCTATCAATTTATCATAAGAAAAGATTTAAAGCATCATATAAATATCAATTACATATCTAATCTAAGAACTAAGCAAACGTAACAGAGATAATCATTGCACAAATAAAACCATAAGACACTAGATGTATGTGGTTCACCTCAGTGTGGGGCTATGTCCACCAACCGCTTTGCCTCTTTATTATTCATCAATATCTTACATTCAGTTACTCCTGTGCACTAAGAAATAAAGTCGAGCTTCACATCGGATAGGATATCTACACACTAAGCACTAGATCCTCCTTCCAAAATTAGGTCAGGGCACAGAGCCAACTCGCTATCAAGAAGAAATCCTTAACACACCTACATTCCCTTGCACAAAGCCACTTGAACTAATTTCACTTAGCCAACTCTCTCCCTTATTTTACAATACAATCTTATTTATTTATACTTTTACAAACCCTTACAATAAGGCCTAAACATGGGAAAACCCCATGGGTTGAAATCCCATAACCCATTACAAAAACCCTACAGAACCCCTTACTGGGTCCACATAGCCCACAAAATAAGTAAGATCCGCAATCTTAGCTTTGCCTAGGCGCTCGGTCTTTGACCATCATGTCAAAGTCCAAAAGTGGGCCAAATATGACCAATTTTTCCTCAAAACTTGGTCGAGGGCCAACATGCCCCTAACACTCACCTGTGACTCGTCCCGAGTCACTCAGGTCCGGACAATGCTGCTTCGAAGGCCTCGATATTAAATCGAGCAGCCTCAACTTGTTGTTTCTCCTGAGCCTCCTTCTCAGTAAGCTCCTGGATCATCTTCTCTATAACAGGCCCTTCCAGGTGATGTTCTACTGTTGCAACCACTTGATCCAATTGCGAGTGATGTCCATCAATCTCTTCGAACACCTTGCAGGATTCATCCTGCACATGTTGTAGCTTCTGCGTCACTTCCATTACCCTACCCTAGAGGGAAGTGATATGTTTATGTATTGCGCGCTGCTCCTGGGATCTCATCATTCTTTCTACTGCAGTGAGTAGCTTCATCTGTGCCTACACAGAAAATGCTTGTTGTTGCGCCTCCTATAACTGCGCTTCCAACTTCCTTAGCTTCAGATCCTTGATGAGGCATTCATATGTCTGTGTGCTTCTATCACTCAACTATTTTCATTCTAAGGTGAGGGATATTACCCTTATTAGTGTGTTCTTAGCGATCTCCTCCCTCTAGTCATGCACCTCCTGTGGGGTGTTCGGTACTGTTTGGGCCTCCAATTCTGTTATCCTAGCTTGAAGTTGTTGGAGGGTCTCAGCGAGCTTCACTATTTGAGATTCGACCAAATTTTTTCCTTCCTATGCCAAGCCTGGCATAGAGCGACATGCTTTACTCACCACTTCTTTTACCATGGCCCACTCTACAAGAAACTCTTCCTTTTCTCTGTGTAGCTAGGATTTTTCTTCCTAGAGCTTCGCTTGAAACTTTTCTTTCTCGCTTTCCTGGGCTGCTACATTTTCCTGTGCTCCTTGTAATTGCCCTAGGACTTCATCTTTCTCCTATTTCAAGGATTTTGTAGCCTTTTCCTTCTCTTCCTGGACTCTCTGGAACTGGGCTTCTGTTTCATATGCGAGTCTTCTTAATTGGGTTGGTTCATCTCCCAATTCTACATTTTGCGACAAGGAAGGCACAGTGGGTACTATGCAGACCAAACGAAAAACTTGCTATACTTCCTTCAATTCCTTCTCTATCCTTCCATATAGCTCCTCCTTATTCTCTCCCTATCTCTACAATATTTCCTTGGAAGCATCCTTCATAGCTCTGTGGACCAGACTGATGTTGTCCTCGGTGAACGTGGCCTCTAACTGGGGCTTATTAGCATGTGTCTTCTTCCTTGCTGAGGGTTTCTTAGGAGAAACCTTCCTCTTTTGTGGTGTTACTATCCCTACAGGGGGATCCTCAAGTGGAGGGGTGGTAACTTCGCCTCCTTCGTTCTCTTCTTATCCTTCATCTCCTCCTCCCTGTCCTTTTGCTTCATCTTCTCATCCTCCTCTAAGTGAGCCAGACCCGTTATATTCATAAGCGTTGTCCTCTTCATCACTCTCTATATCCTAGACTTCCTCCTACTTTTTCGTCTTCTTCGTCCCACTAGACTGTCCGACATGCTCAACTTGTGTAACTATGGGGGTTCATATGGTATCTATGTCAGATAATTCTGCATCAGCGATAGGTATAAGAAACTCCTATGTCCATTCCTTTGTAATCTTCTCCATGTCGTCATCCGTTAGCTTGTAGGAGGACTATAACTCTTCCTTGTTCTCATCTCTGCGCGCTGATGTAGATGAAATGAGGATCTGTGTGAAACTTTTCTATTGGTCGGTATCGGTGTAGGGTGTGCAGTTTCATGTGCATAAATGATTCGATGGAAACCTTCAACTGTTGATAGTATGCATGAAACACTGCATTGGACTACCACTGCTTCGTCATGTCGTTGGTGTACCATAGGGTGGAAAACCTAGTGGCCAACGGCTCCGATGGCTCGATCTCTGGAAAGGTGGCTCCTTCAATCATTTTCCAAGCGACAAATGTGATCAAAATGATTAGCCAACTATAATGGAATTCATATCCCAAATCCTGGGCTTTGCGACAATCCTTCTCTAGCTCATTGATGAGGTAGTTCGCCCGGTTCATCTGCATTCCCTCCACACATTTTCCTATGAGGTCCACCACGAACCCGGTGACCTGTGTGGGGTGGTTCTTCCTCACAAGCTTACCAGCTATGAGTTGGCAAGCGAGGTGCACTGCACCATCCTGTATAGAGGCTACCTTGTAACGTCACTTTCCTTTCTCTACTTCTCCATAAGCTTCCTTGATGCAATGCATCAGGGAATGGTCCGAGGCCTTCCCTGGATAAAACTACTAAGGGTCAGGACCCTTCACACTTAAGCCTGTGATCCAATGGATCAATGCTGGATCCACAATAATCCTTCGGTCGAGCCACAAGTATCCGCTATCATAGCATGAAAGGAGGAGTTCAATGCAAGCGTCAACCTCCTGGTGATAGCCAAAATGTGGGATCTTCATCACATTCAGCATGGTGGACTGCGCCAACCCCTTAATCCATGGCTGTGAGATGAGTCGAGGCTTCTTCCCAGTTGACTTTGTCAAGTAGCAGTGGGGCGCTAACATAGCGTAGTTCTTCCTGTCTCATAAACTGAAGTCATTGTTCTTTAATAGCGAGATCTGTCCTAACTGACTCTCGACTATGCGTATTCCTTTCAAAATGTACACAGTGAACACGACATACTCGAAATCTTAGGGAATGTTTTTGCAGTTAACAACGCCAACCAAAGGTGGGATATACTCGAGTAGGATCGACAATATCTGCTTCACATTAGCCAGATCATTGTAGTGCTTACTTTGTTGCTCAGTCACGGGATTAACATGACCAGAATGACATCCAGTCAAAGGGGAGTCCTGCAGTCCCCTAGTCAACAATGCCTGGACACCTTCAGATATCGGTCTGTTGGCCATTAGCTTCTTAAGAACTTCCTCGATAGACTTTTCTAATTCACTAGGTTTTCTCGACATTCTAGCTTTTAAACAGGTAGGTCAATGTAGAAAAACAAACAGACAGGGTCTAGTTTTAGATAACATAGCTCGACACAAAAAAAATTCTCTTCTTGGCTCAGTTAATCATAGGTAGCAAAAAGTGGTCCCAACGCAACGTCCGACGAGTTAAATAAGTGGGGTATCGTAACGGATCTTCCAACGGCCAGGACATGCCTCCATCAAAGTAAATATGTCAGTGATGACATGGTATCAATGTTCAAAAGTGGTCCATCATCCCATAAATGTGTTTTCTAACCATTCTAGAGTGTCATTCTAATGGTCGAGGCACCCCCAACGATCATATAAATTCGCCAGGGTGAAGTCCCATTTTGCGCGGATCTGTTGTTTCAACAAGGTTCAAATTCTATGAACCTACCTCCTACGAGGTTCCAGTCTACGAAGTCTTCCATATGGTCTCTGTATCTTCTTGTAGCTTTTCCCACTTAGATTTCTTTTTATTGAGCTTCCTTGCCTTCTTCCCTGGAATCGTCTTTCCATTCTTATTCTTATTTTCTCCTAGCGCAGTGGCTTTGCACTATTTAGGTTCCCTCAAAGGGTTTGAAGTTAATATCCCTTTTATTAACACATCCTGAGTGGACATACTTCTTCCTTGAATAGACAGGTCCTTTAAGCTTTCTTGCATTCTTCCAACCTTGGTAGCTAATTCTCTGACTATCTATCCCTCCCACGTTGTTACTTTGTTCTGTTTCTTCAACTTATCCTCTCATTATTCTATTAGTCGGCCTATTTTCCTAGCTATGAAATCCCTTAGTTCTTGATTTTTCTTTTCTGTGGCTTCTTCCTCTGCTTTCCTTCTGATCTGATCCTTCTCAATCCAAGTCTTACCTAACAAAAGTGGGAAAGGGGTGTTGTCCCCAACAAACTTAATGAATTCAAATTCTTCTTCAGTTGATGTTCCCTTAACAATAATAGGTACATTAGTAACTCTTCCACATAGGGTTATCATCTTACCCTTAAACAAGCCTATCCTTCCCAACGAAGGTACCATAGTAGGTTTTCCCAAAATTTCCCAAGTTTCTTCTGTCATAATATTCACTTGTGTTTCTTCATCCAAGACACGGTCTACGTTGAAGTCTTATATTATTGTATTTATGCATTGTTTTACTTTCAGGATCTCTGGTAAAATGAAATCTTTATGAACATCCATGATTTCTTTCAACTGTGATATCGTAGTATGAACTTCCTTTGATTCTTTCTCTTTATGATTTTATAATATGCCCTTAGTCTCTTGACTCTCTTCGTAGTTTTCTTGTCTTATCTTCATTCATTCAACTTTATCAATCATCCTTGGACAATCCTCAACCTCATGACCAACAATCTTACAACAAAGACAAATAGGACCTATGTCAGAGCATTCCTTAGAAAGATGTCCTGGTCTTCTACAGTTATAACAAAAAGTTAATCCTCTTTTTCTTTTGAATGTTCCCCAACCTCTTCTGTACTGCGCACTTCCCTTAGGATCATAATGTTAGACCTGCAATCTGCAAATATTCTTTCTAGGTTCTTGCATCCCTTTATTAGTCCAAAAACTCTTTCTATGCATAGGAATAACATATCTTTCTTCATTTCCATTAAATTTACTCAAATCAACTATGTATTTTAATTGCACCCTAGCCTTCAGACTAGGACAAAATCTATTAAACATACTTAAATCCATGCTTTCAAAACAAAAATTTTCACTTATCTTATTCATGTCAAAGCACAAAGCTTTACCTCTTTTTGGATCTTACCTCTTTTCTTCATATCAAATTTCTTTCTTATCACAAAGCTTCGCAAGTCAAGTAGAGTACTTCACACTTCAACAACAGATCTATGCACAAAGCTTCTCTTTTTATTTACTTCAGCTCCCAACAATCACAGTTTCAGGTCTCGAGAATGGAACCATTTGTTGGCATAGGGGAATACCCAGGGTTCAACGCTTAACAACGCACCAACAAAACCCTGACTACCAGCCCTTTAGGAAACACCTGCGAAGCAGACGAAGTCTCACCCAAGGTAGAAGCAAGGGGGTTTACATGATGCAGGTGTCTGTAACCAGGTTGGGACACATATATGTGATAATAACACTTCGCAGAGTATTTTGTTAATGCTTAGGAAGAAATCATGCATTAGTTCATTAACCTTATTAACATCACAGAACATACCCAAGGATAGATCTAGCATAGTAACAACAAATATTATGCACTTCAAACACTTAGCACTTAGCACTGTGAATCAAATCTAGAAATTTATCATAATCAAAGAATTAAAGAAGCATATACATATCCATTACATATCTAATCTAAGCACTAAGAAAATGTAACATAGATAATCGTTGCAAAAAGAAAACCATAAGACACCAGATGTACGTGGTTCACCCCATTGTGGGGCTACGTCCACCAACCTATTCTCCTCTTTATTATTTGTCAATCTCTTACATTCAGTTAATCCTGTGCACTAAGCCACAGAGTCAAGATTCGCACCGGACAGGAGATCTATGCACTAAGCACCAGATCCTCCTTCCAAAATTAGGTCAGGGCACAGAGCCAAATCGCTATCAAACACAAAGCCTTAACACACCTACATTCCCTTGCAAAAATCCATTGAACTACTTTCACTTAGCTAGCTAGCTCCCCTCTTTTACAATATCGTCTTTATTATTTATGCTTTTACAAACCCTTATAATAAGGCCTAAACATGGGAAAACCCCATGGGATGACATCCCATAACCCATTACAAAAACCCTAAAGAACCCCTTACTGGGTCCACATAGCTCGCAAAATAAGTGAGATCCACGATCTCATCTCTGCCCGGTCGCTCCTTCTTCGACCATCGTGTCGAAGTCCAAAATTGGGCCAAATATGACCAATGTTTCCTCAAAACTTGGTCGAGGGCCGACACATGTCCATGTCGAAGAAGCATTTTTCCGAGTTGGTGTATAACTTGTGTTGTCGTAGAGTGTGCACAACCTGTTGAATATGTTGCAAGTGTTCTTCCCAAGTCTTTTTATAGATGAGGATGTCATCCAAATACACCACCACAAAAGAATTAGAGAAAGGTAAGAAGATATCGTCCATCATCCTCATGAAATTTGTTGGGGAATTTTTCAAACCAAAGGGCATGAACAACCATTCAAAAATACCTTCTTTTGATTTGAAGACAATTTTCCATACATCTCTCTGCTCTATTGAGACTTGATGGTAGCCAGATTTTAGATTAATATTACTGAATTATTTGTCCCCCTTGAGTTGATCAAGGAGATCATCGATTCGACGAATCAGTTACCGGTTCCTGACTGTGATTTTATTTAGGGCCTGATAATCATTACAAAGTTGCCAGGTCCCATCTTTATTCTGCACTAGCATGATTGGGCTTCCACAAAGTGATGATTTGGGTTAGATGTGCCCCTTATGGAGAAGTTCTTGGATATGACACTTGATGTCCTCATTTTCTATTAGAGAGCGACGATAGACTAGCCCATTGGGTAGCAGTGCATCGGGGGTCATATCGATGGGAGGCTTGACCCGACAATGAAAAGGTACCACGGTAGGTGATGAGAAGATGTCTTTGTATTCTTCCACAACCTTATCCACTTTCTTCTACTGCGTGGAGAGGTCAGTCGTGGAGGCCATGGATGTGGTTGCAACCTTTCACTCACTCTGAGAGCGAATTACAAAGAATACAAACTTCCCAATGAAAGAAATGACCTTCCTGCATTTCTTGGTAGAGATCAAGGAACTAACACTAGGTGGGACTACCTTGGGTATCCTGTACCATCTCCTGTTCAAAGTAATAATAACACTGTGAGGCCTAGACTCATATACAACATGAAGTTTCCATAAATAAGGTTGGCCCAAAAGAACATCAAAAACTTCAAGGGGAGAAACATCACACAATACCTTATCTTTGAATGAATTAATGTCGTATGACAGGAGACACTGTTGACTGATGAAAAGATCAATTCCTTGACAGAGCCACCCGATGGTGTAGGTTTGTGGGTGTGGCATTGTCGGCAGGGATAGAATCTTGAAGACCTTTGCTGATATGAGGTTCTCTTGGCTACTGCTATCAACGATGAAGTGCAGTGGAGTGCCTTTCACCCACATTTGTGAATGAAAGAGGAATTCACCTTCCTCTGGCTCATTAGGTTCACCGAGCTGGATCTTGGTGGTAGAAATAGTGGCACTAGGTTTCGCATCAATGATCCATCTCCCCTTTTCTGGTTCTGACTCAGAGTCACAACCCACATCTGATTCAGAGGCTTTTACCTCAGTCACCAATGGCTACTTTGAGCGACAATCAACAATGTTATTCTAGGGGATCTTATGGAAGTCACACCACTTCCCACCATCTTTCTTCATCTTCCCATTGTCTTTCTCTGCTTGCGGCTTGGACTGATTGTCCTAAGGTTTCCCATATTTTCTCTATCCTATGTTCTGTGGGTTGGGGTCACCCTTTCCCTGATTCTGCTGTGAGGGGTTCTCAGACCCAAATTGTTGCATCTTTTTTTTAACCTTCTGCTTGATTTTGATGGTATATCGATAGGCCATGCCCAAGGATGAGATGTCCAAAAAATCCATTTATGTTTGGATGTATCTATGTAAATCACCGCGGTACTTGAGCACCATATTTTGCTCATAATATTTGATACCCATCTTGGTGTGCAAGTTATGGAAGACATTAGTGAACTCTGGCACTGTTTGGTCTCTTTCCTTCTGCAGTGTGGTCCATCTTGTATACAAGTCATCATAACTTCCAACAGGGTAGTATTGTTCCTTAATAAAATCCCTGAAGGAACTCCAAGTGGGTGCAACTACAAATAATGAGGATCCCTCTATTTATTTTTTCTCACAGAAAGTCTCCCACCAATATTTGACATGGGGGATGACCTTGAGGAAAGAAAATGTAATATTTTATCTATCGTAAAAGTTGTGGATAGAAAAATACCCTTCTAGAAGGTTTAACAATTTATCTACGAAATCCATATCTATTTGACCTTAAAATATAAGAATATAAAAATTGATTTGTACCTTGAAGGGGGTGCCGCCACTGCTTGAGGTGGATGTGTCTCTTGTCGACAGTCGTCGAAGGATTTTTGCAAAGCTATCCATCATCTCATTCCTCTGTTGCTCAAGGGCTTCCTAGAGCAATAGTTTGAAAGGATATTTTATCCCGTCATATTTCTTTTCTTCTGCCATGGACGGTTTCTTGGGAATTCAAGATCAGTTGTATTCAAGAGAAACAAGTTCAAGACCCAACTCTCTATACCCTGACCATGTCGGGGACATGCATTAAAAAACGACAAGGAGCGGGTCGCTTTGATACCACTGACATGGATTTATGAGAAAAACAAAATGAAACCACATATTTATAATATTAACACGGAGATATATTGAACAATAAAAAATATACAGTGAAACTTGACTTCTATTAAATAACAAATATGCAGAAAATTTTAAAATGCAAACTGAAACAAGCTTTCTAGAATGGTGGTAGCTTATTTCTGAGAAGAGATGTGATGGCTATGCTCATTCGCAAGAAGATGAGTACACTAAGGCTCTGAATGTATTTTTACAATAATCATGAATTCAAAAACCCTAGACATCCAAAAACCTAACCCTAGGAGATGAAGTGCCAAAATTCATGTGGGCCCCGTTGGGGTAAGTTAATACATCAACTTCTCGGGGTCGTAACTTTTGCATACAGTCTCTGTTTAGGGCACAAGATAGCTCATTGGAAAGGTATCGACAAAAAGATTTATTTTTGAGGATTAATAAGATCCTTTGGATGTCATTGAGATGCCTGATCATGAAAAATTGATGTTTAGTCCTTCAAAATGGCCCCAAAAGTTCAGGACTCGAAAAACTGTTAAAAGTAGTAAATTGTCAAAAGACTATTTTGAGTCAGTTGGACTAGGTGGGTGGCCACTGATATCCTCTTGGATCACCTCTAGCATACATGTTTTATGATTTGGTTGCCTCAAATTTAGGTTTGGGATGACAAACCTAGTGGTTTGGTCTACAAATACATTGAAAACTCCATTTTTATGAATACCTCTAAATATCTATTATTTACATTATTTTTCTATAGGCTACACAAATATGTTGTTGATGAAACTACAAACACAAATAAATTCGATTACATACATACATACATACATACATATACATATACATATATAATGTTTGATAATGTTTAGACCCTCGTAGGGTGCAATAATAGGTAGGCATTGTAATTTCAAGGATATATTGGCTTTCATAATTAATAAAATAAAATAAACCAATATTATAAATTTTGAAAAAATACCTAGCACTAGAATAATGGGTTTTGTACAATTATGCAATTTTTTTTAAGAAAATTCCATCGTTAAAGTACTCAACATCTGCACTAAGAGAGACATATACATTATATTTTACTTTAAAAATAACATACCAATGTTAGAAAAACTAAAATTTAACATATTTATTCACAAATTCTATAAATAAAAATTATATATTCTGAAAGCTAAGTCAATTTCCTACATTTCATATTTTTACACCATATTCAAATTCATTGTAAAAGACGTTGAATAATCACTCCAAATTAACATATTGTTGTTTTTCCATGTTAGTAACATGAGACACCATCATTAGCTTGCACATATTTAGTGCCTATCTTGAGAGTAATCCACCAAATGTTCGTTGAGGTTGTCTCTTGACTAGGGCCTATGGTCTAAACTTGAAACCCTAACCATAGAGCAATAAAACCATCCAACCATCTCATTTTCCTTGCATAATATCTTATATTATACTTTATTTTTTATACAACAAACTTTGCAATTTTTGTATTTAGAAATTTGATTAATAAAATCATATTACAAACTTCAAAGGTGAGGGAGATGTGTAAATCCTTCCATGCTCAACACGGAGTTGACACTTACCATTTAAAAAAAATATTTCAATGTCGTCATCAATAAAATAAAAAATATTTCTATGTCCACTTTAAGTAAAATGTTTCAATATCAACTTTATGTGTCTCCTCCTAAGAGGTGACAAGTTCAAATGCAGAGGGGGTTTCCATAGAATTTAGCAGTCAAATTGTTGCACAACGGCAAGGGTCCATTTTCCCACCAACAAGGGGGTCTCATACACTAATTTAGTGTTTGGCTTGGTCATGACCTTAAAATTAGGTTATATATATATGGAAATTGAAAGTAAAAACAATCTTATGGTTAAAACATTTCAATGGTGTGTAATTCCTTCCATGTTCAACATAAAGACTAGTCATAGATCCATCTTAACTGGAGAGATGTGTTATGTATTATGCAGAGAGCAAGGTGTTTTTTTTTTTTAATTGAAAAAACTTGAGGAAAGGTCAACAACTCAAGGGATTTGATCCCTCTCACCTCATGATAGATTGGAGTTAAGATGAATCTAAGTTGGTTTCTCTAGATAATAATTTTTAATATATATGATATGCAAAGATACCTTGAATTAGTTTTCTCCAAATAAACATTTTTAATATAAGCACATCAAATAAACATTTTTAATATAAACACAACAAATAAAATTATATTTTGGTCTTTGCTTATAAAATTATTTTCATTATAATAACTTATAATAAATTATGGTTATAAGTTTTATAAATTATAATCTTAAAGAGTGCATATTTCTTCAATGAAAAATGTATGAAATGGCCATTATATTAAGGAGTGCAGGTAAGAAAATTGGATATAAAACAATTTTTTATATATAAGGAGTGCATGTTTACTATGAGAACTGTAGTTGTAATCATAATCTCTTCTTTTACACATGTTATATTTCTTTTTAAACTTATTGTTTCCATACACATGAGAAAAAGTTAACACCTCAAAAGATTTAATCACTCTCCCCTCGTAATAAATTATGATAGATTGAAGTTAAAATGAATCCAAATTAGTTATATTAAAATTCAACCATAATAAAATTGATTGTTAAGATTATATAAAAATATCCATGATAATCTTCAATACAAAGATACATTGAATTAGTTTTCTCCAAATAAACATTTTTAATATAAACACATCAAGTAAACATTTTTAATATAGACACATCAAATAAAAGTATATTTTGGTTTATGCTTATAACATTTTTATTTTTTCTTTATGCTATGTTTTTTATTGATAGGATCCTTCTGGGTCCAGCGACGTTACGGAAGCTAATGATCCAGCCTCGTTACATCGTGATCTGCGGTTTACGTATACTTGGAATACTTCCTGCTGCATTCATAATTGCAAGCCTTGCTCATCACCGTTTTCTCTCACTTCTTGTCTCCTCCGCTTTCATAATTGAAACGATTCTTCAATGGAAAATGACCATGACCGATTTGGTGTGTGTGTTTCTATGATGGTATTCATCATACTCTATAGTAAAATCATTGATTCCATAGGATTGTTGAAGTATCCTTACAAAAATTTTGGATTCATTTTGGACTATGATAATTTTTTATTATCATTATATATTTATTAATTAATTTTTTTTTAAATGGAAACTTTTAAGTTACTGGTTACGTTGAAAGGCGTACACCTATTGATAATGGGTAGATTTAATAGGGGTTTAGTGCTTAATAAGTTTTTTATGAACAGGATTAAATATGGCTGGAATATTCTTAGTAGTCACACAAAATAAATGGTTGTGATTTCAATCTTTAACTTCCTAGCTATTATAAAGACATTTGTTTATGTGTTTACTTTTTTACATTTACCTAATCATATTTAAAAATTACTTTGATAGTTAATTGATTGCCAAGTAAGTGATTTACAGAAATTAAAATATTAACACCAGATAAATGAAGCACAACCGTTTATTTGTTAATCAATAATAAAATTTAATAAATTCTTTACCAGCCGATACCTTTTGGCGTTATCCAACTGTTGTATTAACCGCTGTGCTAATTATCATTACATACTCCCGTCCCAAGTTGATAGATGTAAAATAGAGGTATCATTACATACTCATATCCTAAGTTGATAAATGTAAAATAGAGGTAGTCTATCAAACATTGGTTCATGCTATTTGCATTAAGATAAACAAATTAGTATTTTTAGATGTACTTACATATTTGACAACATAGATAAAATATGTAGCTACATATATCTATAGGAAAGTCTCATTTCTAGTTTTTATTTTGATTTTATGTTATTTTCCCTTGTGAGAGTCATGTTTCCCTTCCAAATCCCTCCACATATCACTTGCAAAAGAAACAAGGAAATGATTATTATTTTGTTCACAATATGGATAAATGCAAGGAAAGTTCCGTGCAATATGTTAATAGACATGAGCCAAATATAAGTCATTTCATGATCTTCATCAATTAAAACTATATTTCTAGATTTATTATAGTGTTTGATTTCATCTAGAAAAGCAACACATCAATAATTAGCAATATAATAATCTCAAATCCCATTTTGTATGTTCCTAAAAACATCACACAAGAAATTGGTGATAATGCCTTCAAATGGATCTTGGGACTTATCTTGACATCCATGATGTGTTTAATTCCATCCATTTGAAATTGTATGAGCCATCTCACTTGCATCACTATATTTTACTTACACATCAAAAGCCAAAATCTAGGGTTGTAAACCTCCTCTTCTTGTATAAACTCATCTTGACAAATACATGACATCCAATAAACAATGAATTGTAAATCATGGTGGGATGCAAAGGATATTTTCCCACTCATGACAATTGATCGTCCAAATTAGTATTGGACAATTTTCACATTTTAAGTAGACTTTAGGCTTGATTTCCTTTTAATGAAGAGGAATTCATAAGAGTAAATCTTGTGAACATGCATGTGATTTAGTCTATTTATATTATCTCTCATCCATTTTAGTATAGTTTCATTATCGTATCCTTATGTAAAATATCCTTGTCCAAAATCAATAAAGTTTTCATATAGTCAACATTCAATTTCCTTTCATAGGTATTGTTTTAAATCACTTTCTATATTTAGAGAATGTAAATGTATAATATCTTTGATATTGTATGACTCATTTTTCATTTTGAAATTATCTATCCAACAACAAAATGAAAGCATCCTTGTGGTTTTTATTGTGTTTGAATTCATATTCTAATCTTCATTATAGAAATTTGTTATGCATTCTTCATTCATGGTGACTTGATCATTTCTACAACCAATATAACTTATATGGAGGAAATAGAAGTTTCAATATCACTTCTTTACCATCTTAGTGGATACCAATTTTTTAGTTATACCTCCATTGATAATGTGTTTTACCCTATAATTGTATTTTCTATAAAAAAAAAAAAAATCTTTTATGTTTCCCTCTTCATTATTTTTAGTATTTTTTTTTTATCGGGTGGAATTGACAACTAGGATAGGCTCTTAATTTCTTGACATAGAGTCAATTTTGACTTATACAACTATAGCCTTCACATGTGTCCACAATGCCCCATACGCGACACACAATTTAAGACAAGGTTTCAAATCGACGACCTCACATAACAGAGTGTCTTAATAGTGCAATCCATCACTAATCATTCAATACCTCGGGGGCCATTATTTTTAGTCTTAAGTAACACGTTTATTATAATTAAAATTCATATTCTATAAGAAAATACAATATATTTTTTAATATTTATTTTCTTCTTTCTCCTTTTCCATATTTTTGCTAGGCTTTTTCCATCTTTATTCATTCACTAGTTTTGTATATTCAAATGCTTTATGTCTATCCTTCTCACACTAGAAATAATTTTCTATAGTGTAATTTATTCAACAAAAATGACATCAAAATCTTCTTCCCCCATAGGGGTGGGCCTCTATTCTCCTTTCGCCTTGAGAAGATCAGGTGTTCCTCGTTCATGCTTTTTTTGTTTTTCTTCTACCAATAGTACACATTTTGTGACCTCTACTAGTATTGATAACACATTTTCCTCTACTATTTCCTCCTTGAAAATTCCTTGAACATGTTTCTTCTGTCATTAAGTCCACTTTATATGCATTTTCGACTAATTTCATTTTTTCTAAGGTCAATTGATTTAGATTGGTAATCATCAACCCAATCATGTACCCTTGACAATTTTTTCTAGTCATATTCATCATGGAAGCATGGATGATTATCTTGTAAAACAATTTAGCATAATCCTTCCCACTAATATCTCTCTATTTGAGTGTTTTGAAACCATATTGTTCCAATTCCTTATCTTCCCTTTTCCCTTCCTCAGTCTCCCCTTCTATAAATGATCGCATAAATGTGAGGCTGCATCTAGGAAATTCCATTATATTGAATTCAAAATACTTGTCTATCTCTACAATCTAATAAAAAAATGTCCTTTTTATTTAGACACCAATCGTATTGAGAAGCATCCATCTTTAGTTTGATCCTCCCTATTTTTTTCCAATGCAAAAATAATTCTCTCATTGAGAGCTTGTTCTACTAATACTAGTTCCGACTCATCATCACTATCTTCTAGTTCTCTTCCATGATACTTTGCAGCCCCTAACTCTTCAACCATTTGTTGGAATTCCTACTTCTCCATAATGCTATAAGTAACTACGCCTCCATCTTATGCACAACCTATTTGATGCAGGAGCATCTCCCACATCAAGCGAGCCAGCGCGGAAGCGGAAGACAACTGGACAAGCCGGCACAAATTTTGAAATCACTTTGGAATTGATGTGCGAACATTAATATGGAAATTTAATGAAGCTTTGATTCAAATTCATGGTTTTGTGTTTGTTCTCTGTGTATGGATGTTGATATGCTCATTGGATGTTTGCTTCCTGTTATACATTTGATTTGATATGTTGTGTATATGATTTCATGTTTGAAATAGAGTCTGAGAGGAAAAAGAAATGAGTTTCAATTGTTTCTCTATTTGAGCCAGAGAATTCCTACAAGGAGTGCAGTTGAAGTGTCTACAAGGAGTGCGTTGACAGAGGGCTCAGATAGTTTAACTTTTGTTCTCGTTCATCCAGAAGTGCAGATAGGCATAGGAGCCATGTAAGGAGTGCGCAGGCCGAGTAAAAGTCTCAAGGTTGCGAACCTGAGTGAAGAATTGAAGGACTGCTACTGCAGGTGTGCGCAGAGTCGAAGTATTCAAGCACGTGAAAGTGTTTGAAGGTTGCCACAAGGAGTGCGAGCAAGTGGTTTCTTTCTGAGGACTTGAAGCCGTGGGAAAAGTTCAGAAGGTATAGAACCTTCGAGTAATCACCAAGGGAAGCATAGGGAGTTGGTGCCATGAAGTATTTAGGAAGGCATCATAAGTTTACGCCACAGGTGAACAAGTTTTTGTGGAGGAATACTTGGTCCATTTCGCAAAATTCATCCGGACGAAACGGACGGACGGTATTCTCTGAGGAGAATCCACGAATTTTCGTGAGTCGTTAGATCTCGCGGAGGTACAAGGGAGATACTACAGGTATTCCCGAGAAGTTACAAGCTCAGAAGGGATAGAGTCGTTGGTCCAAGCTAGCTAGGGTCGTTGGATTACTCGCAGAATCGCCTATCGGGGTTTCGTGAGGGAAGAGCCGAAGATTTGGCAACGGGAATCGCGATATTGTGATACGCGATATCCTGATGGATATGTAAATAGTGTGGGGGCCACAAGAGTTGGTGACGTGGACAGGTGGCATGCCTTATCGGGATCTCGCAGCGAGAAGTCCCGAATTATTGACATTAGGATTTGTGATCCCATGAAGTCCGAAGTCCCGACGAGATAAGGGATCGTTGAAAAGTCAAAGAAGCGAGCTCATCAGAGTTCGACATATCGTGAGTCAGGAGTCGGTAAAGTGAATGGCTTGATATCACGAGTGGCGAAATCGCGATAGGGGAAGTCCCAACAGGAAAAGGAAAAGGTCAGCGTTGACTTACATCGGGGTTCAGGGATTTGAAACACCAGCACTAGAATATTGACCTCGCGACACCGCAAATTCCGATCTCCCGATTGTAATAAGGGGATCGCGTGAGAGTTCTATGGGTGTAGATTTATCGATAGGGAAATAGAAGAGCCTTAGAGTTCTTCGGGTCGTGAAAGAGAGAAGATCCTGTGAGCAGACGTGCTTGCGAGCGCGGTTGCGTCACTATTTTTCTTTGTGTTCCTATTCTCCTCAAACTTAAATACACTACTCTTTATCTCAAGTATCCCAATTGATCCATGGAATGAATTGGGATGGACACATCATTTTATGTGTTCTCGATTATTGTACTAGTTATGGTTTCATCATCTTCACTCCATTAATAGTTTTTCAATTAGAATTTGATTATTATAGTAAGGTTTCAAGATATGAACTTCGAGAAGTTAGCCTCATTTTAACAATGAGGGTTGTAAATGTAGAAATTTCAATACAAATTATGTATTGCCTGGATTCTCCCGATCTAACAATTATATTCCACCGTTAAATACAAAATTGCTTCTACAAATATTCTTGCTGAATTTAAAACACGATCGTCAATTGCAATATCAAGAAGAAAGATCAATCACACATAACATAGATTTTTTTATCGGGAAAGCATAAAGCTAAAAATCCCACTATCATATATTATGTTTATATCATGGATCATGAAACAATATCATACAAAACTCTAATCCAAGAGCTCTCAGTATAATAACAATCATTTCACATTGTCATAAAAAAATTGGCAAATGCATGTGCCAATTTACTGCCTCGAGATAGCCTGCCTCCTCTACACAATCCTTGCTAATGGAAAACCTGCAAATGAATTCGAATTCCTCTTGCCTAGGCTGTGCATTCCTCATGGGAACATCCATTGTGTGTGTGATTGCATGAGTACACTTCACTCAAATCACAACTGATAACCAAACTGTCCCTTTCACCTGTTATCTCAACTAGGTCTCCACTGGATCTGACATGCATGTAGTTAACAGTGGTAAATCTTCAGTTGCATGTGAGATCAATGATTGTGAATTAATTAATAATTAATTCACTGATCTCTCACTAGTGTAAGTTCAGTTACAACTAGTACAACTAAGCATAAACTCACTTAACTGAGTTAAACTACTTCACAACTCACATAACTACACATCCAACTCTGTTACAACTTCGAATCACTCAGTTACAACTAATTCGACTTGGATGTACCACCAATCAAACTTTGAACTCAAATTTCCTATAGCTAACTGATTTTCCATTTCAGTTAACTATTTTCAAGTAATTATGAGATAATAGATTAATATTTATTGTCCAATTTATTTAAGGGAAAAATAAATTAGACACACATTTCTTGTTGACTTTTCAACACTCCCTCTCAACAAGAAAGGGATTATCCTTCATCCCAATCCCATCTCTATGGTATTCGAATTTTCTCCTGGTGAGCGCCTTTGTCAAAATGTCTGCATCCTGATCTTTCGTAGGAATGTACTGAAGCAACATGATCTTCCACTACACACAATCTCTGAGATAATGATACTGGATATCTATATGGTTAGATCTATCATGAAACACATGATTAATCGAGAGTTTAATGCAACTATGATTATCACCATGAATCACTATCGGATCTAAATGAGAACCAAACAAACCAACCAAGATCTTTCTCATCCAGATAGCCTCACATGTAGCTTGACTTGCTGCCATGTATTCTGCTTCCGCTGAACTGAGTGCCACGAATATTTTATTCTTGTTGTACCAAGAACAAACTGTAGATCCGATACTAAAGATCCCCCCTAATGTGATCTTTCTTTCCGTTGGGTTGCCCACCCAATCTGCATCCATGAAGCCATGCAACTTCACCTCATCCATCTGTCTATACCATAAGCCATACTCAGATGTGCCCCTCAAGTATCTCAGGACATGCTTGGCCCCCTTCCAAAAGAGCTTGGTAGGATTAACCATCACTTGACTCAACTGGTTAACCACATAGAAAATGTCTGGTCTCATGTTCACTAAATAAATTAGCGAACCCACTAATTGTCAATAGACAGTAGAATCCACTACCTCTCCAGAAGTAGCATCCTCTTTCCTCTAGTTTCTTGGAAGAGGAGTATCCATGGGTTTGAAACCCTCCATGTAAAAATTACCTAGTATCTCCCTTGCATACTTTCCTTGAGACACAAAAATTTCACCATCTCGCTGCCATATTTCCAATCTAAGGAAATAATGAAGGAGGCCCAAATCCTTCATCTTGAACTCCTTTGCAAGGTCCTCCTTGCATGAGTGTATCAACTTCTCATCACCAGTCAGTATTAAATCATCAACATAAATAACAATGATTAAAATCTTACCCTCCACCACAATTGGGTATAGGTTTCCATCTGCTTCCCTTTTGGTGAAGCCCGTTCCGGTGAAATAGTTGTCTATCCGAGTGTACCAAGCACGGGGTGCTTGCTTCAGCCCATACAATGCTCTCTTGAGTCTGCACACATGCAACTCCCTGTCAAAGGTCTCAAAACCTTCTGGATGCTCAATGTACACTTCTTCCTCAATGATCCCATTGAGAAACACAATTTTTACATCCATCTGATGAATACGCTAGCCCATCTGTGCTAAGAGTGCAAGGATGGATCTTATGGAAGAGTACCTTGCAACAGGTGCAAAGGTCTCATCATAATATATCCCCTCAATCTGTGAGAAGCCCTAGGCCACAAACCTGGCCTTGTATTTCTCCACACTCCCATCAAGAGCTTTCTTTACCTTGTAGATCCATCTCAAACCTACCACTGATTTGTCGACCGGTCTTGGGACAATTTCCCATGCACTATTTTTGACAATGGAGTCATACTCCTCCACCATAGCATCAACCCAAGTGGGATCCTGAACTGCTTCTTGAAAGTAAGATGGTTCGGTCACAATACATTTTCTCATGAGAGCCATGTATCCAGTAAATCGATCAGGAGACTATGTCTGTCTATGTTGTGAAGTAGGGGCTCCTACATTTTGTACAACATCTAGTCTCAATCTATCAGCTTTTGTGGTGCACTTTCTTCCATTTCTGATGGATGGCTCTTCTTGATTGGCTTCCTTCACTCCATGAACCTCCTCATGTGGCTGATCCACATCTTGAGACTCATCTTTGGGAACCAACAGTTCCTCCTCTGCATGCAAGTCTAGCTCCCTCTCAAGCGACAACTGCATGGATTTCCCCTGATCGAATTTTATATCCCATCGCATAACAGTCATCTTACTGTTAGGAAAATACACATAATAATTATGGGGTGTATGTGTGTACCCCACAAGAATCCCAACTTCAACAGTCAGTTCCAGCTTCTTCTTGGCATCCTTGGTCACATGCACATAAACAGATGAGCCAAAAATCTTAAAATGTGAAACATCAGGTTTCTTACCAATGAAAGATTCTTCAGGTGTACTCATTCCAAGTACTCTATGATGACAACGGTTTTGCACATAAACTGCAGTGTTTCATGCTTCTTCCCACAAATGCATTGGTAGGCCCTGATCATGCAACATCCCTCGTGTTTCACCCATGATCGTTTTTTTCTTCCTCTCCACGACGTCATTTTGTTGTGGGTTATGAGGCGCTATGAGTTCTCTAGGAATTCCTTCTTTGTTGCAAAATCATTTGAATTCATTAGAGATGTATTCTCCACCATCATCGCTCCTCGGAGATTTCACTTGCTTCCCCGACTCTTTCTCCACCAATGTTTTAAACTCACAAAACTTTGAGAATGTTTGATCCTTCTTCTACATGAAGAAGATCCATCATTTATGAGAAAAGTCATCAACAAAAATAACATAATACTTATGTTTTGTTGTTGAAAAAACCAAGAATGGTCCACACATGTCTGTGTGAACTCTCTCTGGGATCACCAAAGCACAATTTGCCTTTTCATGAAAGGTGGACTTTACATACTTCCCCATGGTGCAACCCTTGCATTGATCTAACTGAGCAAGTGTTCCCATTGGAATTTCAATAGATATTTTCTGCATGATTTTCAAGGCTCCATGATGAAGATGGCCCAATCACCTGTGCCATAATTCACTGTCATCCTGACTCACCACTGATTTGTCGACCGGTCTTGGGACAATTTCCCATGCACTGTTTTTGACAATGGAGTCATACTCCTCCACCATAGCATCAAACCAAGTGGGATATTGCACTACTTCCTGAAAGAAAGATAGTTCAGTCACAATACATTTTCTCATGAGAGTCATGTATCCAATAAATCAATCAGGAGACTGTCTCTGTCTGTGCTGTGAAGTAGGGGCTCCTACATTCTGTACAAAATCTAGTCTCAATATATTATCTTTTGTGGTGCGCTTTCTTCCATTTCTGATGGATGGCTCTTCTTGAGTGGCTTCCTTCACTCCATGAACCTCCACATGTGGTTGATCCACATCTTGAGACTCATCTTTGGGAACCAGCAGTTCCTCCTCTACATGCAAGTCTAGCTCCCTCTCAAGCGACAACCGCATGGATTTCCCCTCATCAAATTTTATATCCCGTCGCATAACAGTCATCTTACTGTTAGGAAAATACACACGATAATTATGGGGTGTCTGTGTGTACCCCACAAAAATCCCAACTTTAGCAGTTAGTTCTAGCTTCTTCCTGGCATCCTTGGTCACATGCACATAAACAGATGAGCCAAAAATCTTAAAATGTGAAACATCAGGTTTCTTACCAGTGAAAGCTTCTTCAAGTGTACTCATTCTAAGTACTCTATGAGGACAACGGTTTTTCACATAAACTGCAGTGTTGCATGCTTCCACCCACAAATTCATTGGTAGGCCCTGATCACACAACATCGCTCGTGTTGCACCCATGATCGTTCTATTCTTCCTCTCCGTGACCCCATTTTGTTGTGGGTTATGAGGCGCTATGAGTTCTCTATGAAATCCTTCTTTGCTACAAAAGTCTTTGAATTCGTTAGAGACATATTCTCCACCATTATCGCTCCTCAGAACTTTCACTTGCTTCCCCAACTCTTTCTCCACCAATGCTTTAAACTCACAAAACTTTGAGAATGTTTGATCTTTATTCTGCATGAAGAAGATCCAGCATTTATGAGAAAAAACATCAACAAAAATAGCATAATACTTATGTTTTGTTGTTTAAGCAACCGAGAATGGTCCACACACATCTATGTGAACTCTCTCAAGCATCACCGAAGCACGGTTCTCCTTTTCATGAAAGGTGGACTTTACATACTTCCCCATGGTGCAACCCTTCCATTGATCTAACTGAGCAAGTGTTCCCATTGGAAGTCTAGTAGATATTTGCTGCATAATTTTCAAGGCTCCATGATGAAGATGGCCCAATCGCCTATGCCATAATTTGCCCTCATCCTGTCTCACCACTTTTTCTTCCTTTCCCATCATGGCAGTGTAGCCATCTAACTCTAGCTTGTAGAGATTCTTAACTCAAATCCCTATCCTCTTGACTTGACCTGTTGTTTTATGTTGCAAAAAATATTTTCCATCACTGAAAACAACGTCATATCCTCTGTCCTCCAACATTGCGACTGAGACCAGGTTTTTCTTTAGACCTAGAACATGCATAACATCTTTCAATTGAAATGGTTTACCTGACTCCCTCTAAAAGGTAATGGTACCAATTCCATTTGCACTGTATCATCCATCGTCTCCCATCTCAATATGCATTTTGAGATCTTTCTCCTCCAAGTCACTAAAAAGCTCCTTATCTCCCGTCATGTGGAAGGAGGCACCACTATCCAAATACCACACCAATCCCAATGCACTTAAAGCCATGCATGCAATAAAATATAAGTAAAGTTCAAATTGTGAAGAAAGGGCCTCACCAGCTACAACTCCAACAACCTTCTTGTTCTTCTTCTTCTGCAGATAGTTAGTAGCAATATGCCCATGTTCGTGATAGTGAAAACCCTTCACTTTGGACAAATCCAACTTCTTTCCTTTAGACTCAGATTTTGAATGGAATTTATTCCCCTTCCCTCTCCTTGCCTTGGCATCCAAAGCACAATCCTCTTCATCATCATGCTTTGATGAAGAGCCATCTCTGGTGTTTCGCCCGAACTCCTCCTGCACTAGATCCAACCATATTCATTCCCAAACTGGCAATTTTTCCCCTCCATTGACAGAGTCTTGATAACTATGCCAACTCTTGGGAAGTCCTAGGAGCACCAAGCTCACCAAATCATCATCAGTGACTGTTATTCCCACACTCCCCAGCTCATCCCAACATTGGACAAACTTTGTGAGATATTTTGGAATGGAGTCACCCTTCTCCATCTTGATCTTCTTGAGTTTATCTTTGAGCGCCAATTTCCTATGGTCGTTGTTGTTTTGGAATAGATCCATCAAAGCCTTCAACATTGCATATGGTGTGGCTTTCCCATGGAGTTTTGAGACAATGTGGTCTTGTACTCCCTCCAACAAGATCCTCCTATCCTTTGCCACTTTATTTTTCCATGCATCAAGATTTGCAGTGTCTGCAGCATCTGGCTTAGGAACCTCTTTGTCAATGAATTCCTTCAAGACATTGTCTTCAAGTACTGCCTCCATCCTGTCCTTCCAAGAAATTTAGTTCAAGATGCCCTCTAGTGCATACTCTAACCTCAATCCATTGAAATCCATTTCGATCTTGAATCAATTGTAGCACCAATAAAGTCTTTTTGCAAATTTGAATTCTATCTAGTCACAAAATCAACTTCTGCAATCTTTTGCGCTCTAATACCATGTAGAAATTTCAATACAAATTATGCATTGTCTGGATTCTCCCGATCTAACAATTATATGCCATTGTTAAATACAAAATCGCTTCTACAAATATTCTTGCGGAATTTAAAACGTGATCACCAATTGCAATATCAAGAAGAAAGATCAATCACACATAACACAGATGTTTTTACTAGGAAAGCATAAAGCTAAAAACCCCACTATCATATATTATGTTTATATCATGGATCATGAAACAATCTCATACAAAACTCTAATCCAAGATCTCTTAGTACAATAACAATCGTCTCACACTCTCATACAAAAATTGGCAAATGCATGTGCTAATTTACTGCCTCCAAATAGCCTGCCTCCTCTGTGCAATCCCTGCTAATGGAAAACCTGCAAATGAATTTGAATTCCTCTTGCCTAGACTGCTCATTCCTCATGGGCACATCCACTATGTGTGTGATTGCATGAGTGCACTTCACTCAAATCACAACTGATAGCCAAACTATCCCTTTAACCTGTTATCTCAACAGGGTCTCCACTGGATATGACATGCATATAGTTAACAGTGGTAAATCTTCAGTTGCATGTGATATCACTGATTGCGAATTAATTAATAATTAATTCATTGATCTCTCACTAGTGTAAGTTCAGTTACAACTAGTATAATTAAGCTTAACTCACTTAAATGAGTTAAACTACTTCACAACTCACATAACTACACATCCAACTCTATTACAACTTCGAATCACTCAACTACAACTAATTCAACTTGGATGTCCCACCAATCAACATTTGAACTTGAATTTCCTATAGCTAACTGATTTTCCATTTCAGTTAACTATTTTCAAGTAATTATGAGATAATAGATTAATATTTATTGTCCAATTTATTTAAGGGAAAAGTAAATTAGACACACATTTCTTGTTGGCTTTTCAACAATAAACATGAAAATAGAATGGACCAAAAGATCTAGTTCCTTTGGGAACATGTAAAAAAACATTTAACTGAAATGGTAGTTGTATTAATTTTAGAAAAAAATCTTTGGAACTAGAACAAACCAATTGTATAATATGCCAACATCACAGAGAGTTTTAAATTTTACCACTAATAAGATAATTTCAATATTCTATAAACTCGTCTAGGCCTTTTAAAATGAGATTTCTATTATAGAATTGACATTTTGATCTAGAATATTTTGAGAATGAAATGAAGGCGGAAATATAACAAGGAAATCCACATAGATGTAATAGAGATACAATAATATAATAGAGGTATAGAATAGATATAACAATAAACACAAAGATACAGTAATACACAATTTCTATTAATGAGCAAAATGTAAAGAACTATTAAATTACAGAGTGAAAGACTCGCTAGAATGGTGGCAACTTATCTCTGAGAAGAGATGTGACTGCCACGCTCATTCACAAGAATATGATTATTACAATGAGGCTCTAAAGGAATTTTTGAGATAAATAATATCCAAAACCCTAACCCCTGAAGATGAAAATCCAAAAGGTTTTTGGGCCCCAAAGGGAGTAGTTGATATGTCAACTTCTCGAGGGCGTAGCTTTTGCATACGATATCCATTCGGGGAGATCGATACACCGTTGGAAAGGTCTATTTGAGAAGAACACATCCATTCCAATTTAGGCCCAAGACTTTGGCTATTTATTGAGCCCTAAATCCCCAAAAAACATCGTTTAGGGACTCAAAATGGCCTCAGAAGTTTGGTACCTGAAAAACTATTGAAACACTGCCAAGGTGGAAAATTGTATTTCGATCCAGTGAAATAGGTGGATGGACATCGATATCCATCTGGATCAATACTCCCTCCTTAGGAAGAAATTGTATCCATTGCGTTGAGTTACCGTGGGAGATGGGGAAGTGTTTGTTGAATATGAACCTTGGTGAGCTGCTTGCCTTGCTGGAGAAGTTATGTTTCTTGGCTTGTGGAAGGTTGTCACAAACCTGTTGTTGGAGGGGTAGAATTTGTTCAACCAATATGTTGTAGCTTGGCTTGACTAGGCAGTGTGTAGTCACCCTTGTAGGTGAAGAAACAACATATGTTTTCTCTTCTACATTCTGCCTCTGCTGGATAGAAAGGTCTTGGGCCGTGGTTGCAATGGTTGTAGTGTCCTTATGCTCACCTTTTGAATAGATTGTGAAGAGGCTAAATTTTGCAGTATGAGAGATTACCTTGTGAAACTATTTTGGTGGGATAGTAGTCGGAACTACCTCTGGTATTCTATAGATCTAACCCCCTAGAGTAACAATGACACTCAACCTATTATTTTCTTGTCCTAGTCAACCTATTCAAGGCTTAGGTTATTCATATCAACCTACTCTTTTTGTTTCCTTGCATCTCCAACATATCGATTCTCTTTACCTACACTTTATTTCTTTATCATGGTGAGATTAGTGAAGCATGGATCCTTGGTTAAGTCATTCAGATCCTAATATTGTAAAAACATTAGTCAATTCATGTGTTCTCTCATTAGTATGCTGCTACTTTTTCGTTTATTGGCTTATTGATAACAATCTTTGGAGTTTCAATTTTATTTTTCTTACTAGTCTTCACTATTACTTGATTTAGTGAGTCATTTTATACTAATTCCTTCTAATTTCTTCATGTATCTTCTTCTTAATTTTTAATTTTTTTCATAATATCCTCAACAATTATCTCCTTTGTTCATTCCATAGCTTCATTAAAACGTTTACCACCACAAGATTCTAGAATTTATTTTATCTTCATCATCTACTCTATTGTAATTTTAGGTGATCGTTCATCCCACATTATCGAGACCTACTTTGCAATCTACAACAATTTCTTTTTCAATCTTGGTTCCTCAAAGTCTAACAATTTGACTCTCAAGTAATGACATCAAGGTCATCCTTAATTTAATTTCTATAATTTTGGATACTCCACTACTCAATCTCTATTATACTTACAACAATATTTATCCTTTTCCTTTCATGTAGAAATAATGGGAGTTAAATACATCCACATATGCTCACAATATACTAAAATAAAATCTACAAATAATAAACCTAGGTTGTACTTTCCATTCATAATTCCCCTAAGTCCTTGGGAATCCATATCCATAGATTTCATCAATGAATTTCATACCATGTAGAGGAAGCATGATTGTATATTTTTGGTGTGTGTGTTTTTCTATGATGGTATTCATCATACTCTATAGTAAAATCATTGATTCCATAGGATTGTTGAAGTATCCTTACAAAATATTTGGATTCATTTTGGACTTCCATCTATGATAATTTCTTATTATTACTATAGATTTATTAATCATTTTTCTAAAAAAAAATGGAAACTTTTAGTTATCATTACATACTCCCTTCCCAAGCTGATAGATGTAAAATAGATGTAGTCTGTCAAACATTGGTTCATGCTATTTTCATTAAGATAAAAAATTAGTATTTTTATATGTACTTCCATGTTTGACAACATAGATAAAATAGGTAGCTACATATATCTATAGGAAACTCTCATTTCTAGTTTTTATTTCGATTTTGTGTTATTTCCCCTTGTGAGAGTCATGTTTCCCTTCCAAATCCCTCCACATATCACTTGAAAAAGAAACAAGAAAATGATTATTATTTTGTTCACAATATGGATAAATGCATGGAAAGTTTCGTTCAGTATGTTAAAAGACATGAGCCAAATATAAGTCATTTCATGATCTTTGATGCAGGAGTATCACTCCCAAGCCAGCCATGCGCCAGCTAGCCAGCCCACTCAGCACATGCATTCAATGAGAAGGAGAGGCCCAACCCTCTCATATTCAAATTTTTAATTTGAATCAAGCACATTTAATGTTTGTAAGGTTGTTAGAGCCAAA
Source organism: Picea engelmannii (assembly GCA_009831015.1). Taxonomy (NCBI): domain Eukaryota; kingdom Viridiplantae; phylum Streptophyta; class Pinopsida; order Pinales; family Pinaceae; genus Picea; species Picea engelmannii. The sequence continues at coordinate 1,159,090 of ML778476.1, read as the reverse complement.
ATGTCGTGCCTATACATAGACTTTAGATGTAGATAGCCTTTAATGGTTGTAAGGATGAGATCTAGATCCAATTCGGACTAGACAGTCATTTAATTATGAATTCAATGTAATTGAATAGAGTAGGTGAGATGGAGGGAAGAGCTCGAAAATCCCCCTCATGTAAAAGATCTATGGGCATCTCATTTTGAGTCAGTAGAGAGTGCATAGAAGAAGGAGAGAAGGAGCCGAGACTCTGTTACAGTCCGCACTCAGAACACATTGTAAAGAGGCATTTCTTGAATTAATACAAAGAGTTGTTTTTCCTGCACTTGAATCTTTGTGTGTTTTATGCATTTCATGGATGTCTTTATATCTTTTCATTCATGATGTATATGTATGTTGTAGATGTGCATTTGCATATTAAAGACAAGAATTGGTTTTCTGTTGAGTTTATTGATTTCAGGTCTAGGTTCTTTGGGGCTTCATGCAAGAGGAGTGCATGACAGAGTACTGCGGTCTCTGTAGGTTGTGCATGGGGATGCACTTCTGAATTCTTCGGATTCAGGAAAAGACGTGCCAGGAGGGCACACCAGCTGAAGTCTTAAACTCAGGGAAAGATCTCAAGGTTGTTGAATACCTTGGAGATGAGACTGTGCAAAGGAGAGCACAGAGGAAAAAACTAGAACTACTAAAGGTTATGTAGAGCTCTTCCAGGAGGGCATTGAGCAGGTTCAAGACAGTATAGGAGAACTCTTGTTTGAGTTTAGTAAGAAGACAGAGTCATTGAGGATTCTATAGGAGCTCTGCCAGGAGGGCATTGAGCAGGTGCTGAGAGCACAGAGGGAACTCTTTTTTTGAGTTTAGGGAAGAGAAAAGAAGTGTCACAGGAAGACACTTATAGAGTTATTGAACACTCTGTGAAGAGAGGATCTGGGAGGCGTGCATCGAGTAAAAGAACACCAGGAGGGAGAGAAGCATTTTTTTTCAAGAAATAATTCAGATCTGAGTTTAGCGAAAGCTCAGCAGTGGAAGGAGTGTGCACAGGAAGAACTTGTTTCAAGTTCTCAAGCTCGAGATAGATAGCACCTTTGTGTGCAGAGACTCTGCAAAGAGTGTAGAAGTTGAGAAACATTTCAAGGTTTCAGAGAAAGAAAGCTCAGGAGGAGCAATGCCATTTTGTGCACAGATCCATAGTTGCAAAGGTCGCAGAGGCAGAGAAACTCTTTGGAGAGTTTAGGGTCCCAAAATCTCAGGAGGGACAGCGTCTTTAAGAACACAAATGGGAGCTAAAGATATAGATTTTGCAGAAGAAGTAAAGGCCGAGGCCTTTGAGACTTCAGAAAATCCTCTAAGGGAAAGGAGGAAATACATGCTCAGAGAGGAGCTACGACTATTGTCAGATTTAGCACGAAAGATCGGTAGCCATCGGATCTAGGAGGATTTGCACGAGGTTAAATCCTCGTATCCAAAGGAGAGGAGCCGCTAGATCATTTCATCATTTCGGAGATTCGGGGTTCGACATTTCGGGAATCCCAATGACAAGAGAATGGGGCACTTCACAGTGAAAACCCCGAAGTTGCAAAACATGACTTGCCTTTGGAGCAGAACTTCGACATTTCAGCTATTCAGAGTTTGAAAGGTAGAGGAGGCAGAGATTTTGGTACCGAGAGTTTCAAACCCCAGGTACATGAAACAACGAAAAGATCAGGATCGTCCATTTTAGAGGACATGTGGCAAAGATCCAAACCCATCGGGATTTCGGATACCAGGAGGTCGAAGGACCAAACATTTGTCGCGAAGGATTCATGAAATCATGAATCTCGAAGTCCCGAAAAGTGCATATAGTTGAGGTTTCGGGGAAATCCCCAAAAAGAGGATTTCGGTAATTCGGTTACCGGGAAAACAAGAGGTAAGAGTTTGGAACTCTTGACCCATAAAGTCCTTAAAGGACCTGAGTTGTTGGATTAGGGGAGGCTTTGAGCTGTTGATCTCGTTCAGGAGAAGGAGGACCGGAGTTTCGGGATTTTGGTACTTTGGTACTTCGGATACCGGGAGTACTAGTGGACAAGGAATTCTGGCATCGAGATTTGGAAGTCCCGAAACACGAAATCCCGAAAGCGTTGGAGGAGTATTGTTGAGTCACGAGACAGGATCAGATTTCGGCATACCGGGGTTCGAGATTTTGGAAGTCTCGAGGACAAAGAGTTGGGCAACTTGACGGTGAAAATATCGAAGTCGTGAAACATGATGTATTGTTGGAGTGGGGCTGCGATCTCAAAAATTTCAGAACTTCGACATTTCAGGGTTCGAGATTTCAGAAGTCCCGAAGACAAGGAACCAGGGTATTTCAGCATTGGAAACCCTAAAGTTCTGAAAGAGGTGTGCGATCATGGGGGAAAGTGGTCACATAGGCAGGAAATTCTCTATTTCAGCATGTCAGAATTCGGAGGTTCGAGAAGACAAGGAACTCAACATCTAGGTTAGCAAAATCGCGAAACCCGAAATCCTTTTTCGGGAAAAGGTCGCAGTCATATCTTGGAGGCTATTTGGAGGAGAAGGACATGTGGATTGAATCTAGTTATGGGTTTATGAGAAGGAGCATGAAGAGCTAGTTAAGGCTAGTGAAGGAAGAACGATCTTGTAGCGGACTCTGGCCCGGGGGTCGGGGGACTACAACAAAGTGGTATCAGAGCTCAAACTCTGTTTGTATATTTCATGCAGAGGAAGCGAGAGGAAAAAGAATACCCTGATATACAACAAAGTGGTATCAGAGGCAGCTTGCAGAGACAGGAAAAGGAAGACAGAGTGTTGGAGATGCTCTGTGGTGATTGTTGCAGGTAGGCAGCAATCAAAGGAACCAGTCAGGAGGACTGTAAAGGAAGGCTAGAAGCACTCAGGGTTGTTGAGTGACAGCAGATCTGTCAGAAGGGTAGATAAAAAATAGGTAGAATGGATACTGAAGGTCATGCACGAGGTGGGAAGAAGAACCACCAGTAGTAAGAGAACGCTGCAAGGGATAAATAACTTGTCAAGATCAGGGCAAGGATGGATGAGCTTGCACTGCGGGTGCAACAGGATACAAAGTCGAGATGGGTGTATGAATGGCCCATGAAGATTAAGGTAAAATGTCCAGTTAGAGAATTGGTGTCCAGAAGACAACAGAGGCTATTAAAGGGATGATTGAGGCATGCTGAAAACCTCAACGGACTAGAGGAGGAGATGGTTCAAGTATGTGAACCAGAGGCTGGGAGAAATATCAGTGATGCTGAGGATGAACTGAGGTCACAAGATTATATCAAGGACTTCCAAGAGGGCAGAACAAAAATTCCCAATTTCCAAGAGGGAAATGAGATGAGATCACTGCAGGATCTCATAGACTGCCAGGAGGGCAGCAGATAAATCCCATACTGCTAGGAGGGAAAGGGAGAGAATATGAACTCGGAGGTGAGTTCATATCAACAGATGCAGCTGATAGAGAAGGGGGATCAGAGGAATCTTCTAATAATTGGAGGAATTCAAAAATTCCTGCCACATCTCCCAAGGGAGGAAAAAGTTTGTGATGTCAGTGAAGCAACAACAGCAGACTGACAGCCAGCATTGACTATCAAGGAAGAAGAAGCGTTGGATTAGATGTTAGAGGTTGCCCAAGCAGAGGAAGAAGATGAGCATTCCGAGAAATGGCTCAATATTTTCAGCCAGGAAGCTGAAAAGACTGCAGCATTGAAGCTTATAGAAGAAGAAGAACAAGAGGCAGACAACATGAGCTTTGATGATCTGTGGGAGCAGATTGAAACCCTAGAGAGAAGGGTAGAGGTGCAGAGCATGCACATCCAATAAATGAGGTTGCAAACTGATGGAACAGATTTCCAGGCTGAGGAGAAACTGGAAGAAGCTGGAGACATACCAGCAAGAGAGATGGAAGTAGCAGCACTGTCAGATGAAGAGGCTGAACGATAGGTCATTCAAGAGAAGACTGCAATAGAGTGGACACTTAGTGCCACACAGGGAGAAATGATAGTTAAGCTGTCAAAGGGAGAAGCTAAGCAACAACTCAATGATATAACTGCAAAGCTGAACTTTGCAACAAAGTGGACACTTACTACCACAGAGGATGAAGAAGATAGCATGGGAGATCATGGTGATCTTCCCATCTGCAGAAAGAAATTGCAGCAGGGGAGACTACATGAACAGAGCCAGCCAGGACAACAGCTGGACGAAGTGATCAAATAGATCAGGAAGTTGATGTTGAAGTCAGCGCAAGAGACTGCCAACGATGAGAAGTTGAGCAGAAGGGAGACAACAGTAGCAGCAAGGCAACATTAGCAACCGTAGTAGAGAGATGGAGCAGGGAGATAGCTCGAAAGAGTTGTTTGGGATCCAGGAGGATTTCAACAACCAGGGTGGAGAGCTCATGAGAAGGATCTCATGAATTTTCATAGTAGAGGAGTATGACACAGGAGCATCGCTCCCAAGCCAGCCATGTGCCAGCCAACCAGACCACTCATCGCACGCATTCAATGAGGAGGAGAGGTGCAACCCTCTCATATTCAAATTTTTAATTTGAATCAAGCACATTTAATGTTTGTAAGGTTGTTAGAGCCAAAAGGTCATGCCTATACGCAGGCTTTAGATGTAGATAGCCTTTAATGGTTGTAAGGCTGAGATCTAGATCTGATTTGGACTAGACAACCATTTAATTATGAATTCAATGTAATTGAATAGAGTAGGTGAGATGGAGGGAAGAGCTCGAAGAGCCCCCTCATGTAAAAGATCTATGGGCATCTCATTTTGAGTCAGTAGAGAGTGCATAGAAGGAGAGGAGTCGAGACTCTATTACAGTCCGTGCTCAGAACACATTATAAAGAGGCATTTCTTGAATTAATACAAAGAGCAATTTTTCCTCCACTTGAATCTTTGTGTGTTTTATGCATTTCATGGATGTCTTTATATGTGTTCATTCATGTTGTAGATGTGCATTTGTAGATTATAGATAGGAATTGGTTGTCTATTGGGTTTATTGATTTCAGGTATGGGTTCTTTGGGGCTTCATGCAAGAGGAGTGCATGACAGAGTACTGCGGTCTCTGTAGGCCGTGCATGGGGATGCACTTCTGAATTCTGAGGATTCAGGAAAAGACGTGCCAAGAGGGCGCACTAGTTGAAGTCTTAAACTCAAGGAAAGATCTCAAGGTTGTTGAATACCTTGGAGGTGAGACTATGTAGAGGAGAGCACAGAGGAGGAAACCAGAACTACTAAAGGTTATGTAGAGCTCTTCCAGGAGGGCATTGGGCAGGTTCAGGAAATCATAGGAGAACTCTTGTTTGAGTTTAGTAAGAAGACAGAGTCACTGAGGATTCTGCAAGAGCTCTGCCAGGAGGGAATTGAGCAGGTGTTGAGAGCACAGAGGGAACTCTTGTTTTGAGTTCAGGGAAGAGAAAATAAGTGTCATAGGAAGACACTTACAGAGTTACTAAACACTCTATGAAGAGAGGCTCTACAAGGCATAAATCGAGCAGAAGAATGCTAGGAGGGAGAGAAGCATTTCTTTTCAAGAAATACTTTAGATCTGAGTTTAGCAAAAGCTCAGCAGTGCAAGGAGTGCACGCAGGAAGAACTTGTTTCAAGTTCTCAAGCTCAGTACAGATAACACCTTTGTGTGCAAAGACTCTACAAGGAGTGCAGAAGTCAAGAAACCTTTCAAGGTTTTAGAGAAAGAAAGCTCAGGAGGAACAATGCCATTTTGTGCACAGAGCCATAGCTGCAAAGGTTGCAGAGGCAGAGAAACTCTTTGGAGAGTTCAAGGTCCCAAAATCTCAGGAGGAACAACGTCTTTAAGAACGTAGACAGGAGCCAAAGATATATATCTCGCAGAAGAAGTAAAGGATGAGGCCTTTGAGACTTCAGAAAATCCTCCAAGGGAAAGGAGGAAATAGATGCTCAGAGAGGATCTACGACTACCATTAGATTTAGCGCGGAGGACCGATAGCCATCGGATCCAGGAGGAGATGCACGAGTTTTAATCCTCATATCCAAAGGAGAGGAGCCGCTAGATCATTTCGGCATTTCGGTAATCCCAATGACAAGAGACTGTGGTACTTCATAGTGAAAACCATGAAGTCGCGAAACAGGACTTGCCTTTGGAGCAGAACTTCGACATTTCGACTATTCAGAGTTCATAAGGTAGAGGAGGCAAATATTTTGGTACCGAGAGTTTCAAACCCCCTGTACATGAAACAAAGAAAAGATCAGGACTGTCCATTTTAGAGGAGACATGGCAGAGATCCAAACCCATCGGGGTTTCGGATACTGAGAGATCGAAGGAGAAAAAATTTGTTGCAAAGGATTATTGAAATCACGAATCCCGAGTTCCTAAAAAGTGCATACAGTTGAGGTTTCAGGGAAATCCCTGAAAAGAGGATTTCGGTAATTCAGTTACCGGGAAAACAAGTGGTAAGAGTTCGGAACTCTTGACCCATAAAGTCCCGAAAAGACCTGAGTCGTTGGATCAGGGGAGGCTTTGATCCATTGATCCCATTCAGGAGAAGGAGGACTGGAGTTTCGGGATTTTGATACTTCGGTACTTCAGATACCAGGAGTACTAGTGGACAAGGAATTGTGGCACCGGGATTCGAAAGACCCAAAATGCAAAATCCCAAAAGCGTTGAAGGAGTATTGTCGGGTCACGAGACAGGATCAGATTTCAGCATACCAGGGTTTGGGATTTCGGAAGTCCCAAGGACAAAGAGTCGATCAACTTGATGGTGAAGCTCCTGAATTCGCGAAACGCGACGTATTGTTGGAGTGGGGCTGCGGTCTCAAAAATTTCAGAACTTCGGCATTTCGGGGTTCGAGATTTCGGAAGTCCTGAAGACAAGGAACCGGGGTATTTCGACGTTGGAAACCCCGAAGTTCTGAAAGAGGCATGCAGTCACGGGGGAAATTGGTCACATTGGCCAAAAATTCACCATTTCGGCATGTCGACATTCGGAGGTTCGAGAAGCCAAGGAACTCGACATCTGGGTTCGCGAAATCGCGAAACCCAAAATCCTTTTTCAGGCAAAGGTTGTGGTCATATCTTGGAGGTCGTTTGGAGGAGAAGTACATATGGATCGAATCTAGTTATGGGTTTCTAAGAAGGAGCCCGAAGAGCTAGTTGAGGCCAACGAAGGAAGAACCATCCTGTAGCGGACTCTGGCCCAAGGGTTGGGGGACTGCAACAATCTTCATCAATTAAAACTGCATTTCTACATTTATTATAGTGTTTGATTTCATCTAGAAAAGCAACACATCAATAATTAGCAATATCATAATCTCAAATCCCATTTTGTATGTTCTTGAAAACATCACACAAGAAATTAGTGATAATGCCTTCAAATGGATCTTGGGACTTATATTGGCATCCATGATGTGGTGAATTCCATCCATTTGAAACTATATGAGCCATGTCACTTGCATGACTATGTTTTACTTACACATCAAAAGCCAAAATATAGGGTTGTCAACCTCCTATTCTTGAAAACTCATCTTGATGTATACATGACATCCAATAAACAATGAATTGTAAATCCTTACATGGTGGGATGTAAAGGATATTTTCCCACTCATGACCGTTGATCCTCCAAATTAGTATTGGAAAATTTCCAAATTTTAAGTAGACTTTAGGCTTGATTTCCATTTAATGAAGAGGAATTCATAAGAGTAAATCATTTCAATGAGATTTCTATGGTGAGGATTGTTTTCAGTAGTGTTCGAAAAAAAACACAATGTTATTAGTGGATTGTCGACGTTTCAGATCCATATCAGGATCCATCTTTAGGACAAGAAGATTGAAGATGGATCCTGATATGGATCTGAAACGTCGACAATCCATTAATAACTTTGTGGTTTTTCCGAACACTACTGAAAGAGTAAATCTTGTGAAAATGCATGTGGTTTAGTCTATTTTTATTATCTCTCATCCATTTTAGTATAGTTTCATTATTGTATCCTTATGTTGCAAAATATCCTTGTCCAAAATCAATAAAGTTTTCATATGGTCAACATTCAATTTCCTTTCATAGGTATTGTTTTAAATCACTTTCTATATTTAGAGAATGTAGATGTATAATATCTTTGATATTGTATGACTCCTTTTTCATTTTGAAATTATCTACCCAACAACATAATGATATCATCCTTGTGGTTTTTATTGCGTTTGAATTCATATTCTAATCTCCATTGTAGAAATTTGTCATGCATTCTTCATTCATGGTGACTTGATCATTTCTACAACCAATATAGCTTATATGGAGGAAATCGAAGTTTCAATATCACTCCTTTATGATGCAGGAGCATCTCAAGCCAGCCAGCGCGGAGACAACAGACAGTTGGAAAAACACCCAGCACAAATTTTGAAATCACCTTGAAGTTATTGCGCGATCTTAAATGAATCCATTAAAAATAAGTGCACTTGTAAAATGTAACCGGACCTTGAGCGATTTTTCTCTCATCCTTAGTAGATAGAAGGCATTTATGGTAGTTAATGCAAGTAGGTAGAATTGAATGTGTAGATTAGACAGTTTTAGAGCGCAAGAGGGAAACGGGATATAGACACCCTCATTGTGTATTGTAACATTAGCATGATGATGAGCATAGAAAAGAAGCAAAGAGTTGTGTAGCAGACTCCATGTACAGAAGTTCTGAATTAATACAAGAAAGTGGTGATTCAGACTCATGGTGTTCATATATTCGCTATGTATGCATCTTTGAATGTTATGCTCATGAATGTTTTACTCTTTCTGTCATGCAATTTATTTTATTCTATGTATGAATGATTTCTTGTTGAATGTTTGAAATCTGAGAGGAAAGAGGAAAAGGAATGAGTTTCAATTGTTTCTCTATCTGAGAAAGAGTTCCTGCAAGGAGTGCAGTTGAATTGTCCGCAAGGAGTGCGTCGACAAGTTGTTCAGAGGTTTGTCTCTGAAAGCTCAGGAGAGGAAGCTTTTGTTCTCATTTCCACAAAAGTGCAGTTGGGCATAGGAGTGTGAAAGGAGTGCATAGGCCGAGCGAAGCCTCAGGGTTGCGAACCTGAGTGGAACATTGAGGGACTGTTGTTGCACGTGTGCGCAGAGTTGAAGGATTTCAACACTTGGAAGTACTTGAAAGTCTGCCGCAAGGAGTGCGTGCAAGGTTTTTTCTGAAAGGCTCAGAGTTGGGATAGTTCAGAAGGAATTGGGCCTTCGAAGCAGTTGAAGGAAGGAAAAGGCCAAGTACCTTGAAAATTTGTAGGAAGGCGTAGTGATGAGGGACCGCAGGAGGATGAGTTCTCAGAGGAAGGACGAATGGTCAGAATTCTCTGGAGAGAATTTGTGAATTTCCGTGAGCCGTCAGATCTCACGGAGGAGCAAGGTAGTTACCACGAGTATTCCTAAAGGTTCCAAGCTCAAGAGGAGTAGGACCATAGATTCAAGCCATAAGGTCCATTAGGTTTACACATGGGTTTCTATATCAGGTTTTTTGTGGATTGAAGTCCCGTAAACTTTGCAACGGGAATCGCGAAATCACGAAACGCAAAGTCCCGAAAAGATAAAAGGATTTGTGTGGGCCACAGAGGAGTCAGTGAGTGGATAGGTGGTGCACTATTGACATGGAGTCAACTCCGTTGACCGTTTCGGAGTTTCGTGGAGTGAAGTTCTGAATTCATTGCAATTGGATTCGTGACATCGCGAAGTCTGAAGTCCTGATGGGGTAAAAGGACCATTGAAAGGTCAAATCTCACAAGCACATCAGAGGTTTGGTAAATCAGGTTTCGGGAATCGTGGGAGCAAGTTGCTTGACACCACGACCGACGAAATCATGATAAGGAAAAACCCGAAAAGGAAGAGGACGGGTCAGTGTTGACGGTTTTCGGGTTTCAGAGATCTGAAGGACAAGTGCGTGACCAATAGATTCGTGAAAGTGTGAAGTCCAATTTCTCAAAGCCAAAGGGGAAATTCTTGAAATTGATTGTGGGTGTAGATTTCCCGAAAGGGAAATAGAAGAGCCATTCCGAAGCTCTTTGGGCCAGTGGAAAGGGAAAGATATTTTGTTGACGTGGACCTTCCAACCTACGGGTTGTGGAGGGAGCGTGCGTCATCACTTTACCATCCTAGTGGATACCAATTTTTTAGTTCTACCTCCATTGATAATCAATTTCTAGTGTTTTAGCCTATAATTGTATTTTCTATAAAAAAAATCATGTTCTTTCATGTTTCCCTCTTCATTATTTTTAGTCCTTTTTTTTATCAAGTGGAATTGACAACTAGGATAGGCTCTTACTTTCTTGACATAGAGTCAATTTTGACTTATACAACTATAACCTTCAGGTGTGTCCACACTGCCCCATACACGACACACAATAAAATACGAGGTTTCAAACTAGTGACATCAAATAACATAGTTCCTTAATAGTGCACTCCATCACCAAACATTCTACGCCTCAAGAGCCATTATTTTTAGTCTTAAGTAACACTTTTATTATAATTAAAATTCATATTCTATAAGAAAATACAATATATTTTTTAATATTTATTTTCTTCTTTCTCCTTTTCCATTATTTTTCTAGGCTCTTTCCATCTTTATTCATTCACTAGTGTTGTATATTCAAACGCTTTATGTCTATCCTTCTCACACTAGAAATAATTTTTTGTAGTGTAATTTATTCAATAAAAATGACATCGAAATCTTCTTCCCCCATAGGGGTGGGCCTCTATTCTCCTTTCCCCTTGAGAATGATTGGGTGTTCCTCATTCATGTTGTTTTCTTTTTCTTCTACCAATAGTACACATTTTGTGACCTCTACTAGCATTGATAGCACATTTTCCTCTACTATTTCCTCCTTGAAAATTCCTTGAAAACTTCTCTTCTATCACTAAGTCCACTTCATATTCATTTTTCACTAATTTCATTTTTTCTAAGGTCAACTGGTTTAGATTGGTAATAATCAACCCAATCTGTACCCTTGACAATTGTTTCTAGTCATATTCATCATGGAAGCATGAATGATTATCTTGTAAATCCATTTAACATAATCCTTCCCACTAATATCTCTCTAATTGAGAGTTTTGAAACCATATTGTTCCAAGTCCTTATCTTCTATTTTTCCTTCCTCAGTATCCCCTTCTATAAATGATCGCATAAATGTGAGGTTGCATCTAGGAAATTCCATTATCTTGAATTCAAAATACTTGTCTATCTATACAATCTAATAAAAAAAAATCTTTTTTATTTAAACACCAATCGTATTGAGAAACATCCATATTTAGTTTGATCCTCCCTATTTTTTTCCAATGCAAAAATAATTCTCTCATTGAGAGCTTGTTCTACTAATACTACTTCCGACTCATCATCACTATCTTCTATATCTCTTCCATGATTCTTTGCAGCACCTAACTCTTCAACCATTTGTTTCAATTCCTACTTCTCCATAATACTATAAGTAACTACGCCTCTATCTTATGCACAAAATATTTTTCTTTGTGTTCCTCTTCTCCTCAAACTTGAATACACTACTCTTTATCTCAAGTATCCTAATTGATCCATGGAATGAATTGGGATAGACACATCATTTTATGTGTTCTCGATTATTGTACTAGTTATGGTTTCATTCTCTTCACTTCATTAATAGGTTTTAAATTAGAATTTGATTATCATAGTAAGGTTTCAAGATATGGAATTGGAGAAGTTAACCTCATTTTAACAATGAGGGTTGTGAACATGAAAATAGAATGGACCAAAAGATCTAGTTCCTTTGGGAACATGTAAAAAAACATTTAACTGAAATGGGTAATTGTATTAATTTTAGAAAAAAACCTTTGGAACTAGAAAAAAACAATTGTAGAATATGCCAACATCATAGAGATTTTTAAATTTTACCACTAATAAGATAATTTCAATATTCTATAAACATGTCTAGGCTTTTTTAAATGTGACTTCTATTATAGAATTGACATTTTGATCTGGATTATTTTGAGAACGAAATGAAGGCAGAAATATAACAAGGAAATCCACATAGATGTAATAGATATACAATAATACAATATAGGTATAGCATAGATATAACAATAAAAATAGATATACAATAATACACAATTTCTATTAATAAGAGAAATGTACATAACTATAAAATTACATAGTGAAAGACTCGCTAGAATGGTGGAAACTTATCTTTGAGAAGAGATGTGATGGCTACACTCATTCAAAAGAATATGATTGTTACAATGAGACTCCAAAGTCATTTGTAACATAAATAAAATCCAAAACCCCTAACCCCAGAAGATGAATCCAAAAGGTTTTTGGGCCTTGATGGGAGTAGTTGATACGTCAACTTCTCGGGGGCGTAACTTTTTCATATGATCTCCATTTGGGGTGCTCGATACACCGTTGGAAAGGTATAGATGATAAGAACACATTAAAACCAATTTAGGCTAGAGCCTTAGGATAATACCTAAGCCCAAAATCCCGAAAAAAAAAAAATCGTTTAGGGCCTCAAAATGACCTCGAAAGTTTGGGACCTGAAAAACTACCAAAAAATTGCCAAGGTGGAAGATTGTATTTCGAGCTAGTGTAAAGGTGGATGGACATTGATATCCATCTAGATAAATATTCCCTTCTTAGAAAGAAATTGTATCCATTTCATTGAGTTCTCGTGGGAGATGAGGAATCGCTTGTTGAATATGAACCTTGGTGAGCTGCTTGCCTTACTGGAGAAGTTATGTTTCTTGTCTTCTGGAAGGTTGTCATGAACCTATTGTTGGTGGGGTTGAATCTATTCAACCAATATGTTGTAGCTTGGCTTGACTAGGCAATGTGTAATCACCCTTGTAGGTGAAGAAAAAATATATTTTTTCTCCTCTACAATCTACCTCTACTGGATAGAAAGGTATTGGGCTGAGGTTGCAGTGGTTGCACTGTCCTTATGTTCACCTTTGGAACAGATTGTGAAGGGCTTAATTTTGCAGTATGATAAATTACCTTGCAAAACTTTTTTGGTGGGACAATAGTCGGAACTACCTCTGGTATTCTGTAGATCTAACCCCCTAGAGTAACAATGACACTACGAGGTCGAGACTCATAAACAACATGATGCTTCCACATATATGTTTGGCTCAAAATAACATCGCATACAAACAGAGGGGAAACATCACAACCTCATCCTTGAAGGGATTGATGCCATAGGACAAGAGGAACTTCTCGCTGGCACATAGATCTCATCCTTGAAAATCCACCTGATGTTGTATAGTTGTAGGTGTGGTGTTGTTGGAAAATACAACTATTTGGCAACCTCTGTTGAGATGAGGTTATTTTGGCTTCCGCTATCATCAATGAAATGCAACGGGGTCCCCTTCACCCACATCTATGAATTGAAAATGTGCTCACCCTCTTCAGGATCTATTGATTCTTCTGGTTGGATTGTTGTGGTTGGGATGTGGCAGTGGGGTGTGCGTCGATGATCTATCTCCTTCCATTGTTTTTTGAATCATATTATGAATAAGGGTTTGACTCATTTTCTTTGATATCATACACCAATGAATTTTTCAAGCAACATTCATTGGTGTTTTTCCAGGGGATTTTGTGGAAATTGGACCACTTTCTAGTGTCCTTCATATTTCTATTACCCTTCTTTTCCTGTGGCTTGGACTGGTTTTCTGGAGGGTGGTTGTTAGGGCCAACTTTACCATAATTTGGTTGTTTCGAATTTGCATAACCAAACTCCCACTTGTTCTGATTCTTAATTTTATGCTCAATTTTGACAGCATATCAATAAGAATCTCCCACGATGAGATGCCCAGAAACTCCATTTCAGTTTGGATGTACCAATCCATAGCTCCACAGTATTTCAAACCAAATTCGGCTCAGAATATTTGATACCCAACTTAGTGCGCAAGGTATGGAACGTATTGGTGAATTTCAGCAATGCTTTTCCCCTCTCTTGACACAACGTGGTCCATCTCATGTACTAGTATTCATAGTTACCAATAGGGTAATATTGTTCCTTGACGACATCTACGAAAGATTCCCAAGTGGGTTCAGCCTCGAGTATTCCAGACTCCTATGTGGAAATTTTCTCACAGTAAGTTTCACACCAATGTTTGACATGGGGGAGAGACTTAAGGAGTGTGAAGGTGATATTTTCCCTGTCGAAAAAATTGTGCTGAGATAAATTACCTTCTAGCATATTTAACCATTTTTCTAGAGCATCCGCATCTATCTGACTTTCAGATAAGGGAATATAAAAATTAAGTAGTACCTTGAAAGGAGTGGTGCCTCCAAAGTGAATGCTTGATGAATACGCATTTAATGTTATCAAGAGGCATCGAAGGATTTGGGAAAAATAATCCATCATTTCGTCCCTCTGTCACGTGAGAGCTTGCTCAAGCAACAAATTAATAGAATCTTTTCTTCCATCGTTTCTCTTTTCTCCCACCATGGAGGGTTTCTTGGGAATATTAGAGCAATTTTCCTCAATAGAGAAAAGCTCAAGACCCAAATTTCTATACTCGGACCCTGTCGAGGACATGCACTGAAAAATGACCAAGAGCAGTCTGCTCTGATACCATTGATCCAAATTATTTTGAGAACGAAATGAAGGCGTAAATATAACAAGGAAATCCACATAGATGTAACATATATACAATAATATAATAGAGTTATATAAGAGATATAACAATAAATACAAATATACAATAATACACAATTTTTTTTAATGAGTGAAATGTACATAACTGTAAAATTACATAGTGAAAGACTTGCTAGAATGGTGGAAACTTATCTCTGAGAAGAGATGTGATGGTTACTCTCATTAAAAAGAATATGATTGTTACAATGAGGCTCCAAAGGCCTTTTTATCATAAGTAAAATAAAAAACCCTAACCCCAAAAGATGAAAATCCAAAAGGTTTGTGGGCCCCGATGGGGGTACTTGATACATCAACTTCCTAGGGGCATAAATTTTGCATACGATCTTCATTTGGGGTGCTCGATACACCATTGGAAAGGTCTATCCGAGAAGATAACATTCCCACTAGACAATAATATATATATATATATATAATATATAATTTGGGTCCTAAATCCCCAAAAAATGTCATTTAGGGCCTCAAAACATCACCCAAAGTTTGGGACCTGACAAACTGTTGAAAAACTGCCAAGGTGGAAAATTGAATTTCAAGACAGTGGAATAGGTGGGTGGCCACAGATATCCATATGGATTACATTCATTCCTAATAGAAATCAACCTTGTAATACATATTCTAATTATAAAGGAAAATCTAGATATAGTTGAAGGAATATTAAAATTCGAGTTCCATAGTTGCACCACTACACTATCAAAAACATCTTTGAGAGGCTTCATATTCTTATATCATCAATGTTGGGTGGCCCTTTGGTGGGGTGATCATGTATTCAATATCCTCTTGTCACCTCTAAGTGGTAGGAAACTTGAAAACAAATTCCATTGAGCTTCTTGTGGTGGACATTAGAGTTGCCCGGGATTCTTCATTCAATTTATATATTTCCATATAATGATTATGATCTTCAAATTCCACATGCATCAACCTAGAATTTTTTTTGGTCTTCATGGTTTATCTATGAACCATCAAATGGTACTAGTTGAGTCTACATAGATTCAATGGTCTCTTCATTCTTGATTTTTCCTCAATCTAGATGCATAAACTTTGCAAATAGTAAGCATAATTTGAGATTCATACTCATTCATGTTGTTAACTTGGTTCCTCAATTAGGTTACCATGTTCTCTAAGTATTCACTTTATTTAGGAATCATGTATGAGTTCACTATTGGTTTAACATGAGTATAAAAATTTTCAGAACCCTTTTCCATGTGAGAAAATAATAATAATCCTCTTTTTTCTCTTTATCATAATTTTTGAATTACCAAAAATAGATAATCCAATCAAAAGCTATGATAAACATACCTTTAAAAGACCTAGTTTGTAAACTATCTTGTTGGCTGAAATTTCTCCTAAAGTATCTCTAAAATTTTGACCTTTCTGAGTCTAAAATTTCAATCTATAGTAGTTTGATATGTATTTTCTATAATGCCATGGGTTTGTCCAAATTCCAATGATCCAAGAGAAGGTTATGGTAACTTTCCCAAAACTTGTTGCATGTCACTAACTTTAATTCCCCTATTATGACGTTCTTTATATAGAGAAAATTTGTAACCCATCTCTTTCAAAACAATCCATGGAACTCTCATTGTTGTAAGGAGTGCATATTTCTTCAATGAAAAATGTATGAAATGGTCATTTTATTGAGTGCATGTCAGAAAATTGGATAGAAAACATTTTTTACTATACAACTAGAGGTTTCATTCAGATTTAGAAAATGGAGGATAAAATATACCCTTCAACGATGTAGATTTTAACCTTTTACACTTATTTACTGCAAACATATTTTCGGTAAAAAGACAAAAAAGATACAATGGAAAATACACACATTACGTCGAGATTTTTCCCATGGAAACTCAAATTGGGAAAACTAGCATATTCTATATTCACCATCTCACACATTGTTTACAATACAATATACATATAGGATCCAACGACATCCAAAACCCTAATCCAATGAATTAGATTAATCAACAAACCTAATTCCTTAATCGAAAAGATAAAACCATCGGTGAAAAACCATGTGCCGAAAAACTACCCAAAAATGGACACAAAAATAGAGGAAAATAATTTTTGGGGGGCGTTTCCCCTAAATCCTTGTGCTCCCAGTGCACCGTAGACACTATTTCTAGTTGTGCAAATAACATAACACAAACCAAACACTATCCCACTTGTTGTTTTCTTTGCATACAGGGGATTGCAGGTTTGCATAGTGAACAATCCAGGGCATCAATGCCCATAGATCCTCTACGTGAAGAGAAATTCTCAGTGCTCACAATTTGTTTTAATGACTGCAACATTCTTCAAATTTTCCACCTTCATTAGAAACACCTTCTCTTCTTCAACCATGTCTCTCACAAAGTGATATTGAACATCAATATGCTTTGTCTTTGAATGATAAGTTGGGTTCTTTGCCAAAAAATTGCACTCTGACTGTCACAATATATCCTTACAACTTGTTGTACTAACCCAATACTTAAACATAATATTTTTAACCATAATGCTTCCTTTCTTGCATGAGTGGTTTTCATGTATTAATATTCTATAGTTGAAAGTGCCACTACAAACTGTATTTTTCTCATCCAACTGATTGCTCCTCCAAACAGGTTAAAAACATACCCTCTTTTAGATCTTCTATGATCCAAATATCCAACCCAATCTGCATCCAAAAAGACATGAATGTCCAACACTATGTCCAATCCTGGTCTTCCTTGGTAGCACAATCGATAACTAGCAATGCAATGCAAGTACCTAAAAACCCTCTTTACTATTGTCAAATGTTCCTTCCTTGGTTTTCACATATACTTGCTAAAAACTCCCATTGCATGTGCAATGTTCATTCTAGTACATACCATTACATACATCAAACTTCCAACCACACTCGCATATGGAACACAAGACATGTCCTCCTCCTCTTCCTATGTCTTTGGACACTAACCAGAGGGAACTTTACACCAACAGGAATAGGGACCTTGATCAGTTTACATTCCTTCATATTAAACCTATGCAATATTATCTCGACACATTTTCTCTAATTTAACCAAAGTTTCCTCTTTTTCTAATCTCTTTTAATTTCCATTCCCAAAATGAAATTTTAAGCACTGATATCCTTCATGTCAAATTTAGAGGAAAATTGAGTTTTCACATCCTGGATAATATCCTTGTTGTTTCCTATCAGCAACATGTCATCCACATACAAGACCAAATAAATGAAATGATCACCAATTAATTTAAAATACACACAGTGATCCTCTTTTCTTCTTGTGAAGCCAAGTCCCAGCATATAAGTATCAAAATTTTGATACCACGTCCTTGGTGATTGTTTTAAACCATACATGGAATTTTTCATCTTGCATACCAACTCCTTCTTTCCCTTCACAACAAAGCCTTCTAGCTGCTTCATACAGATTTCTTCTTCTAGATCCCCATGTAGGAATGTTGTCTTCAAATCCATATATTCTACTTCAAAATCAAATGCAATAGCAATAGATAAAAAAATCTTATGGAATTTAACTTGGCAACAGGAGAAAAAATATCACCAAAATCAATTCCCTCAACCTGGGAATAATCCTTTGCTACTAATTGAGCTTTGTATTTCTCCACTTTGCCTTCTACATTAAGACTCTTTTTAAATACCCATTTGCTTCCAATGTTATTTCTTCCATTCGGAAACTCCACTAGATCCCAAGCCTCATTCTTATCCAAGGCTACCATTTCTTCATCCATGGAATTTTTGTAGAGTTTTCCATCCTCTGAATCCATTTCCTCCCTGACAGTTCTAGGATCATCATCAGTAATAGACAAAAAAAAATTGAATGGAAATCAGATGGAGTATACCTTTCCGGTATCCTTCTTTCTCAAACCGATCTCCTCAATACTAGAGTATGAGGATCTTCTTATTTTGATTCTTGTTCTTCTATAGAGTCTGATTCATCATCCTTTAAATCAAACTCTATTCTCTCTGGTTCTTCCTTACTTGGTAGGAATTCCCATTTAATAACATCCTTCATTTATCTAAATACCACATCTCAGCTATAAACAACCTTCTTAGTTTCTAGGTTCCAAATCTTATAACCTTTTAGACCATATGTATACCCAATAAAGATACACTTTTCAACCTTATTATCTAGCTTACTCCTATTTTCCTTTGGAACCTGAACATAGGCCTCAACCAAATACCTTAAGATGTGTGAGAGAAGTTTTCTTACCAGTCCATACCTCTTGTGGAGTCTTTTCATCCAACACTAATGAGGGTGATCTGTTGACCAGGTAACATGCAATACCCACTTCCTCTGCCCATAATTCTTTCCCTTACCCAACACCACTGAGCATGCACCTTTCTGTTTCCATCAGTGTCATGTTCATCCTTTATGAAACTCCATTCTGTTGAGTTGTATATGGAGTAGTCTTATGCCTTGCTATACCGCACTTATTACATAATTCTTCAAATTTATTCCCATAGAACTCTCTGCCATTCTCTATCCTCAACACCTTAATTATTTTCTCTGTTTGATTCTCAACAAGAGCCTTAAACTCTTTGAACTTTTCAAATACTTCATATTTCTTCCTGAGGAAATATATCCAAGTATTCCTCTAGAATTCATCTATAAATGAGACATAGTACATAGATTTTCCCAATGATGGAACCGACACGGGTCCAAACAAATCACTGTGAACTAGATTTAAAATTTCTTCTGCCCTCATTGTGCCAAAGGAGAATCTTACCAGATTTTGTTTCCCATATACACAATGTTCATAGAAATCAAAATCCAGAGAGAAGTTAGACATACCTTCAACCATACCTTTACCGTGTAGTAGTCAAAGAACCCTCTCTCTGATATGCCCCGGTCTTTGATGCCATAGAATAACCTTTTATCCAGAGACTATATGAGTTCTTTCTTATTCAAATCCAATATCGGGGACAATGGAAATATTACACCCATCACTAATAGTGCTTCCTTTCAGGTTATACAGGGTTCCAAACCGAAATCCCTTCATCAACAACATTGCTCCTCAAACCATCCTGCAGGTTTCTTTTTCAAATATTGTTTTTACGCGTGAATCGTCCATTTTTCTTACAGAAATCAAATTTATGGTCAAACCTAGGATGTGCAGAACACCATGTAATTTTCTAATCCTTCCATCTATGAGCCTCAACTTAAATTTTCATCGTCCTATGATTCTGGTTGTCGAGTCATGGTCGAGGAAAACATTACCTCCATCATACATTTTATATTCACAGAACCACTCCCTGTGGGGAGTCATATGGAAGGATTCACCTGAGTCAACCAACCATGACTCATGATCTGCATGTGTGCTTGAAGAAGCCAAGTACACATCCCCTCCTTCTTCCTTGGAGGTATTTTCTTCTGTAGAAGGAGCTTCTTCAAATCCCTTCTTTTTCTCAATTTTGGATCTACACTACTTCTTGTAGTTCCCTTCTTTTCCACATCTCCAACATACCTTTACAAACTCTCCAAGAGATTTAGATATACCCTTAGAATTAGATCTCCCACTTGAGGACTTAAACCTATTTATTTCCTGTGAGAGTCCTCTTACAAATAATTCATATGTTCTCTGTCCTTCCATGTTCTTCCGTCTCATGTCCTCCGACATGAAGGATGAGACCACTTCATCAAACTTCAAGGACATTGTATTACTACCTATGGCCACAACCATACTATCCCATGAGTATGGTAAAGAACACAATAAACTGATACACTTATATTCATCTAGAATTTTAATCTCAACAAACACTAACTAACTTACCATAGTATTGAAGGCATTCAAATCCTCTGCCATTGAGTCTCCATCTCTAATCCTCAGGTTATACAACTTTTTTCTTAGGAAAAGTTTATTTACTAGGGACTTAGACTGATACAACTTCCCCAACTTATCCCACAAATATTTGGTTGTAGCTTCCTCTGACACATTCAGTAATACTGAATCTAAGAGACACATTCAGATTGTGCTCTTCACCTACTGATCCAATGTTTTCCAGTCATCTGTTGAAGTTCCTATAGGTGCAGTACTAAGATCCACCATGATCCATTGATATCTATCCACCAATAGATCTTCCATATTGAGCTTCCACAACTCAAAACTTTTCCCATTGAACTTCTTGATCTCCATTTTCGAACTGCTCACAATTTTGTTTCACCTAAAAAAATCAATACCACAGATCTCCCATTGTAACAAGGATTATCATAGTCCCGAGCCAAACCCTTGACCACAAAGGAGTCCCCCTAAATCCAACAAAGCTCTGATACCAAATGTTTATTTTAACCTTGTAAAATATTTACTGCAAACAAATTTTTAGTAAAAGAACAGAAAAGATACAATGGAAAATACACATTTTTGCCTTGGGAAACATGTCACATTTTTTCCTCGTTTTTCGTGTCGCCTTGATTTTCATGTCCATTGTTGGGCGTTTTTTCAGCACATGGTTTTTCCCGATGGTTTTCTATTTCCGGATAAGGAATTAGGGTTGTTGACTAATCGAGGTCATTGGGTTAGGGTTTTGGATGTCGTTGGTTTCTATATGTATATTGTATTGAAAACAATGTATCACTATGAATGAACATAGAATATGATGGTTTTCTCAGTTTGAGTTTCTAGGGGAAACATATTTGTGTATTGTGTGTATTTTCCATTGTATATTTTCTTTTCTTTTACTGAAAACATATTTGCAGTAAATATTGTGTTAGAAAAATAGGACCGCGGAGAAATAAAAATAAGTCAAATGCGGAAATAAAACATAGAAGATACACAATACAATAGAGACACAGATATACATGGTTCACCCAGTGTGGGATATTTCCACCAGAGAAATTTCCAGGCCCTTCCTTTATTATTATCCAGCAAATGAAGGGATACAACCTACAACATACCTGCTGTAACTTCCTCTTATTTCTCTCACAATATCATCTCTCAGAATAAAATATTTGCAATGATACATAGTTGCAATACAATTCCCTCATAAAATAGGGTTTCATTCTAGTGAAAAAAAATGTAACATAATTTCTACCGTCAGATTTTTGAACTTATAATGAATGGTCTAGATTTACTATGAAATTATAATATACATTTACAAGACAAATTTTCCTTTGAGGGATTCACCCCCGAACCCCCGCTGGGGGCTTTCTTGCCCCCAGACCCCCCAGCTAGGGGGGTGAGCCCCCCAAACCCCGTAAGGGGGGAAATCCCCCCCTGAAACCCCACCACATGGAGGGGTGTACAATATTGATGGGTGTACAGTCTTCATGGGGTATAAACACGACTGAAAACAAAGACCTATGAATCAGGAAGATAATCAGGCTCCACAACCAATAATCTCCCACTTGGAGACTGATCTCAACAAATCTATCACTATTGTATATGCTGGAATATGATCCTTGTTGGACCTGGAAAATTTCTCATATTCACCTTCTTGATTGAAGACCAACTGAAACTGAGGAGGAACTTAGTTTCTCCCTAGTCACTCCCTTTGTTAACATGTCTGTAGGATTATGGCTAGTATGTATCTTCTCCAACTTCAAATGTCCATTTTCCAAGATGGATCATATGAAATGATACCCGAGATTTATATTCTTATTATTCAAATGGAAGGATGAGTTATTTGAAATATGAATGGCACTCTCATTGTCACAATGCAACTTTCTATTCTCCTTCTTCTTTCCCAATTCCTCCATAAACCTCTGTAACCAAATCATTTCTTTACTAGCCTCTATAGAGAAAACATACTCTTCTTCTATTTTTGAAAGTGAAACAACCTTTTTCAGTTTCGAAATCCAACTTCTTGTTGTTCCACCTATAGTAAAAACATACCATGTGGTGCTCCTCCTGCTATCTTTATCACCTGCCATATCTTAATCAACATATCTGTTAAGGTCCTAACCCGCACATAGGTAGATTAATGTATTCGGATGTAATAAAGGTCAATATTAATAAGACCTTTCAATAAAATAGAATAAGGCGGATGTAAGAAGACCTAATAGAAGATTCCGCTTCTAGAAGGATCTTCCT